>JALLAW010001068.1:0-10187 GCA_036939535.1 Cyclotella kingstonii | reverse complement strand
TTACGCTTGGACTCCAACGTCTCTCCTCCCTCGACCCACAGCACCTCGATTAATTGCTGAGGGAAGGTAGCATCATTATCAGGAAAGGTCAGCTTTATCATTTCTATTTATTCCACAGATAGTCGAGGTATTCGAGAGTATTGTTTAGCTCGCCGCGAAAGTAACACTCAACTCGCTCACGAAAGTCCATATCGGTATTAGAATCCCTAGGCCACTTTAGTGAGTTACTATCGAACGTTACAACTTCCATATTATCGTCCGATTTGTCAGTGAGGGTACTGATTACACTACCCTCCTCTTAAGATGTCGTCAGAAAAAGGGAGGAGCCACCAACTTATCTAGATCATGTGAATAGTTCTGCACTTTTGCCATCAGAATCATCATCTTCGGAACTAAGCTCGGACTCTACCTCTATGTCCCTCATCAGGATAGATCCCCCAAAGATCCGACTGACATCGTTGCAGCACATAATTTGACCTTTTAGCGCCTCTAAAAAGACCTCTTTGTTTAGCCGCCCAGATGTCCTCTTCCTCTTCTTTGCTGTCGATGCTGTCTTTCAAATAGAGGGTGCTCAAGTCAAAAATTTTATTGATATCGACAGAGATCAATGAGGATTTAGCGCCTCTGATGTAAGCGTATCCCTTCGACGTATACTTAGCTGACTGAGTCAAGTGGAGTTGGTCAAGGTTGAATACATCACCAATAAATTCGATAAAGTCCTCTGACACACAGCGATGGATATTTGCACCGGGGCAATGTACGAAGTGCGATATGTACTCCGAAAACCCTTCCCCACCTCTGGCATAGAATCCTAAAGAGCCGCCTGTCACTGAATCTGATAGGGTGATCCACAGGGGTGTATCATCAGCGTCATCGTACGCGGAATTTTCCCGACCGATAACGTGGAGGAACTTTTCCTGCTCTGATCCAATGGGTGGGGAAGAATCCGCATCTTTTTATCGAAGTCGGGGAAGTCAAGACCCTCAATCTTAACCGACTCCAATAAAGACTGAAAAATCTCATGAAGTTTAACCAACTTCTTGTATGACTCTTTAACCTCAGTAGGGGAGTTAAAGGTTGGAGCGTAGACAGTCTGATCGATGTCTTCAAAGAAGTGTTTCCACGCTTGTTTGTCCTATGCGATTTTCAATAAATTTTTCAGACGAGGGAGGTCATGGATGTCGGTCTGAAATATGAAAGCACGATCCAGACGTATACCTTCAGAGTAAGGTATAGAAGGAGGGAACCCCAAGAACATCGCGAACTTTAGTTTGCCACTGGAAGAGTGAGTAAGTTGTACTTGAAGGCTGATTCCAATTGCTCCAATACCAGGCGTACTCTTTCTTTAACAAAATGAGCGGAGATGGTATTGGGGATCCCTAAAAAGAGCATGTTCTTATCCGTGTGAAGAGATTGACAAGGTTTAACTGAAACAGAGATATTGAATCTCTTAAGGTCAACCTCCATATCGACGATATCCTCTTGTAAGGATCAGTTCCCGCTACTTTTCCCCCAAGGATGAAGCTCCCATTGATCCATTTAAAATTATTAGTGATATCACTAAATTTATTCGGTGTGGAAAATCGAAAATATTTGAGATACTTCATCAGAACCGCTGGTATCTCAGACCTCTTAGTGAAACAGGGATGATGTCTTTCCCCAGGGAAGAAGTGGGCTGTCTTATCAACATTATGTTGAATCCACTCGAGGGCAAACAGGAGTCTCGCATCGAGCTTTTCTTTCACCGAAGAAACTTTCTCAATTTGATTCGGAACTCTACTACCACCTGTTCATAATCTCATTCATCCACCAGCTCACAATGTTCAGCATCTTCGAAGGCAATTCTCCTGCCTGTAGGTTGGAGGATGATCCCACCAGGGGAAGGAGTTGGTTCTAGTGGGATAGACGAGATTACAAGGCTCTTCCTCTGTTTATAATACTTCGTCTAGTAAAAGCGCTTTGAATTTAATGACGGAACTTTGATTCTATTTACATAATATGACAAATAATTTGCATTATTACCATACTAGAGAAGTTGTAGTAAAACGGAATGATGTACATAGTTCTGGCTTATTCCATCCATTAAATTAATTAACTTCTAATGACTGAGAAAATGTAAAAAATCAGACATCGCTGATGGGTAACGTATCTAGTAATATTACAAATTTAAGGCCACTTCTAGTAGATGGTAGAATTTCGATTTAAAACACGTAATCCATTGTTACAATTATTACGTAAAATAAACATTTTTCTGTAGTATTATGGTAAAATTAACTATTCTCTTTATGTGTTACACTATGACGGCTGTATTATCAAAATTAGAATTCAAAATGGGAAATAATTCATTTATTTGAAAAAAATGGCATGATGGAATTACAGCTCCTCTACAAAATATACCTTTGGCACCGATAATATTATTCATACTAAGTTGTAATGCTAATAATTGTAGTTGGTAATATATTATGAGACAACACTAAATAAACAGAAATTGTAAATATATACATTAAAGACTACATCTACGAAAGCATATCACATCAGTTTTTGGTGATCAGGTTATATTAGTTTCTGTATGTTTCTCATAGCCATCACGAACTGTGACAGTTCGAATGTTTTCCTTTCTTCATATCTATCTTCTTATCTGTGTTGAATATTCTCGTCACATCTGTGCATATTCTCTCCTTTCTTTTTCACGAATATATCTATCATCTAGGCTCTTAGTTGATGAATGTGATGCTCTTCTTCTTGATATTCTTGACCAGTTTTAGTCTGGTGAACAATGAGAGCCAACACCTTATAGAGAGAGCCCCCATGTTCCTTTTTGGTTATGTGATGTTTGTATATTTCTGTCATTTGCGGCTTTGTTGACTTTGCTGTCCTCAATAAACTATTAATATTCATACCAGTAACTTCTGTCCGTTATGATAAATATATTATTCTTTTCTCGAGCTGTATGCCAGGGACTTCCTCATCTTCATCATATTTTTTCATCATCTTCAGAACTTCATATATCAAGACTTACATGTTGAGGAGTTAGTGTTTTGTGAGATCTGGCACTTGATAATGTATTCTCTACATCTTCCTGACAGGCTAGTCTCCACAAGCATTGGCCAATTTTTCGCTGATTTCCTTCGCTTGTTTGATATCTAATCTCTGCACACTAGAGATAGTTTCTTTAAACTGTTTCACCAAAAGTTTAAACGTCAGTCTAAAAATCAGACCTATCCTCTGAACCCGAGGAAAATGATGAGCATGAGCATGTCTAAATTAAGGATGCTAAAAGATAAAATTGTATCAATGAGCTAAAGAATATGCACTTTGTGATCTAATAAGCTTGCTCCTTGATTATTTTGTGGAGTCTTACCTATACTGGATCACTGATAGAGCTGTGGATGAGTTGATCTAGGATTGTTATGTTTGAGATATCTTTCATTGAACTCTGCCTCCATTGCAGTAAGTTATGGAGGAAAAGAGGGTAAGAACAGGATGTACAGGTGGGTTGCTACTCCTGTGGATGTAAATTAAGGTTGGGGAAAGACATAAAGGTTTAGAATTCTTTGAAAGCATGCCATTTTTTATTGTTCACAAATACGAGGACTATGTGAAATTTGTGATGACAACTTTAAGAGATGTGACACACAAGATTTTCATACAAGAAAGGGGTTTCTTGCCATTTGGCATAGATTTTGGTAAGTTTGAGTACATATAGTTTGGGCGATTTCTGGGAATACTCTAATATGGTTCCAATATATTTGGAAAAAAGGGGACAGTTGGTTGGCCAATGTACCACCTGGGACTTCACCTGTACGTTACTTTTGTCCTGTTATTTCGAACTGCAGACACGTACAGTCAACTCTCGCATAAGGCCGCAAATTGACCATTATTCATTTCGTGGCCCTAGAGTGAGTGTACATTCGACGTAGGAATAGTACCAAAAATCGGTGTAATGAATCCCACGTATACAAATACGGAGGTAGGACCCCCTAGAGCTCAGCTTGATTCTCCATACATGTCCAACCTGAAGATGTCCTCCCCAATTTGATTTTTGCGAATTCCTCCAACTGAGATTATTACCAACAGCTTGATGACATTCAAATCCATCGACCCCCAGAGATGGCAACCATGTTCAATAAAACAAAAGGCTATTGACATTTCTAAGATTTTGAAAATAGATGAGTCTTTTTCTGCTTCACATGGCTGGTTCCAACCTTTCTTAAATTGGCACACTCTTGGGAGAAAGTACTCGTATGGCGAAGTTGGTGGCATTGATAAGTCTGACTCCAGTGTCTTAGCTACAATTGAAGAGTTGAAAGAAGTTGTGAGTACACATGATGTGGAAAATATATACAATATAGATAAATCTGGTAATTTATCCGCATTGTGCCACATTCGACTGCCCTCCTTCCAATTGAATACCCACCAATAGTGAGAGGACAGCGGAAAAAGGAAAGAAAGAGTAACTCTGGTCACGTGTTCCAATGCTACTTATGACCAATAAAATTCATATGACATTGATTGGGAAACCATAAAGTCCTGCATTTAAAGCTGGGCCATTGTCAGTAAAACATCTCAGAAAAAAGCATGGATGGATTTGGCAACATTTCGGAATTGCTTTCATAACCAATGCAATCCTTCAGTGAAAGCTAGATCAGATCACCCTGTATTATTACAGTTGGATAATTTCCTGCAGAGAAAATAGTGAGAGTAAACGTGAGAGTGAAATTCTTTCCTCCAAATTGCAAATCATGGATTCAACCTATGCATATGGATATTATTCACGCTGTAAAAAAGAGATACAAATATCTTGCACTCTCAGCCACTGTTCAACTTCATGACCTACCAACAAATTCATTGAAGACAACTTTGAAAAATGCTCTCACCTGACAGGGTGCCAAGGGTGCTGAACATGGCGCTTCAGCAAATATAATGGATGCAGCGTTATTCATCCAGCAAGCTTGGTTTGAAATTGCACTCAAATCAATTCAAAAGTGCTACCATTAGTCGACCATTATTCCACAAGTGAACACTAAAAATGATTCAAAGGAAAAGAAAGAAGACAGTGACTTAAGATAGAAATGTTATCTCTACTCTTATTTTTTCCTTAACAATTGATTGAATATCATACTCTTTTGCAGATTATATTGTGGTTGAGGCCTTTATGACATTGTTAGAAAATAGCAGCATGAGTCTTATTGAATGACATTAATCAAGCTAATATTGAACATACAATCCACATTGATGAAACAAACTCAGAGGAACTAAAACATGCTATTATAGATGAGATTAACAGAGAACTCTTTTAAGGGCTGCAACCCAATTACAAAAAAGAAAGTGATGATGAAGAAAGGATTGATACTCATAATGTCACTTGCAAAGCAAATTACTGACTTGTGCTATGCTGATGCATATGAAATGCTCTTAGAAGTGACAGCACCTTGTCATACTTTGTCACCACACAATTATGTATCAAGTGTACTTGTGCCAAGTGTTTAAATTCATTTTGCCAAAAAAGTCGTGACTTATTCAAGGGTTCCTGAGATGAGAAATTCAAAGAAGAATTTAAGGTTAGGGAAAGATTTCTTTAAGATAAAATAGGATGCTGGGATATTTTTCGTTTATTCAATACTACCTTATATTATTTAATGAGACTTTTTCAATGATTGCACATGATATTTTATGTAATTATTTCTATTTGTGTATTAGTTTGTTTTCTTAAATTTTAGCTTAAAACTCTAGTTATTCCCTAATTTAATTATGCCTACTATACTTCATAAAATTGGCGCTTAATCGAACAGGAAGATTTTCACACTGATTCTATCGTTTAATTTAAATACCCTCGTCTTGTAACGTATGCATTTGAAACTTAGACGGATTTCTTGTTTCTCAATGTTAGGAGAACACTATAGGCCGGTTTTCAATGATTTCAGAGGCCCTAATATGCGTGCGGCCTTGGCAGGCGTGCGGCCGTGAGTGTTCTCTGTCATATTACTGTATAGTACTAGTACTACTAATACTACTACTAGTCCTGAACTCCCTAAAATCTTCGTGCGCAACCACCAATTTAAGTCGGAAAATTATTGCAACAATGGCGGACAACGAAGAAGACCACGATCTCGTGGACTACGACGAAGAAGAAGAGGAGTACGACGTCGTTGCTGAAAAATCTGGGGTTGGTGATAGTAAAGAGGTGAAGAAGTGAGTCTATTCTAACAGTGGGCCGTGGGCCTTGATTCATTAATTCCGTTCGGTCAGAAGGCTGTATTTCAACTGAGATGTTCAATAGACTTAAGTCATAAAATCATGAAGTGAACCGAATGATAAAGAGCTCTGAATCCACAAACATAGAAGTTTTGAAGCTTGAGGTAGTGTGATTGGCATAGTGTCTGTCACCTACAACCGTTGAAGCAGCAACCTCCCCGATGAAACCCCTCTCAAACTTCATCAATCGGTAAATTTCAAATGAAAAAATCTTGAGCGAGCTGATTTATTCATGTCATTTTTTGACGTGGAAGAAATGTTTATCTGAGAGTTTGTCGAGAGGAGGTTTTCGTTTACGGGGTGGAGGGGATCGTTTAGGAACAAACAAGTGACTGGAGGAAATTTCCTCCTTATTTGAAGCTGGTGTATTCAGGTTTAGGGCTGTATTGAATTAATCGGGAAGAAGTGCATTACATCCTACATTCAAGTGTTGAATTCCTTACCTCAGGTGTTCAAATGGTATACGTGGGTTCTCATGATATTTTCCTGAGCCCATTTTGATGGTTGTAGGTTTGCCTCATTTCTCTGGCCCATCGGTGCTTCAGTGCAAAGATGCCTTGGTTGAGAACATATGTTGGGCTCATCCATTGTTTTTGAACAATTGTCATCTGGCTCCCTAAACCTTCACTGGAGTGCCATTATTTTTTGATTACTTGAAACTAAACTTAATTTACTCTCTATTTAATCTCCGCAATCCCATCACCTGCAGGGGACACTATGTAGGAATCCATGCGTCGGGGTTCAAAGATTTCATTCTCAAACCTGAATGTCTCCGAGCCGTCGTTGATTGTGGTTTCGAGCACCCCTCTGAAGTTCAACATGAGTGCATTCCCCAAGCTGTTTTGGGGATGGACATCGTCTGCCAGGCTAAGAGTGGAATGGGTAAAACCGCTGTGTTCGTATTAGCAACCCTTCACCAGCTGAATCCCAGTGCATTTCCTGCTGGGGAGAATCAGGTCAGCGTATTGGTATTGTGTCACACTCGTGAGTTGGCGTTTCAGATTGCCCATGAGTACGAACGTTTCTCCAAGTACTTGCCCGAAGTAAAGACTGCCGTATTCTACGGAGGGGTTTCTATTAAAACAAACAGGGATGTGCTCAAGAATGACTGCCCTCACATTGTAGTGGGGACTCCAGGCCGTGTTTTGGGATTGGCGAGGGAGAAAGCTCTCAAGTTGGATCATATCAAACACTTCGTTCTTGACGAGTGCGACCGTATATTGGAATCTTTAGATATGCGTCGCGATGTACAGGAGATTTTCCGTATGACTCCTCATGAAAAGCAAGTGATGATGTTCAGTGCTACTTTGAGTAAGGAGATCCGACCTGTATGCAAGAAATTCTGCCAGGACCCAATGGAAATTTATGTGGACGATGATACCAAGTTGACTCTACATGGTTTACAGTTGTATTACGTGAAACTCTCTGAGGCAGAAAAGAATCGTAAATTGAATGACTTGTTGGACGCCCTCGAGTTTAATCAAGTTGTCATTTTCGTGTCAAAAGTTGCTCGTGCAAATGAGCTCAACCGTCTTTTGACTGAGTGCAACTTTCCTTCAATTTGCATTCATGCGGGGCAAAAGCAAGAGGAACGTATTGCGAAGTACAAATCATTCAAAGAATTTAATGCCCGTATTCTTGTTTCAACTGATTTATTCGGACGTGGCATAGACATTGAGCGTGTTAATGTTGTGATCAATTATGACTTCCCTGATGATTCTGATCAATTTTTGCATCGAGTAGGCAGAGCTGGGAGATTTGGTACGAAAGGTCTTGCTATTTCGTTCATTTCTAGTGAGCCTGACCAGGAGATCCTTGATAAGGTTCAGAGTCGCTTTGAGGTTAATATCCCTGAGCTTCCTGACGAGATAGATGCTTCTGCCTACATGAGTGCTTAGAAGGGGGTTGCCATTCATAGGTTGAAGATAAACTTGATTGACAAATTCATTCGTACAAAGAAATACGGTAATATTAAATAATCTATACATTATCTTCAGGTGTTGTCTTAATCAATAAGCATGTGTTGGGTGTAGATATGGTCAACTATTTATTGCTATTTGATGATCTTTGCTTTCGCAAGAAGAAAATTTATCTAATTGCCACTACTACAAGACTTACAGATGTTTCTATTACTTGTCTGTCATTAATCTCTGAACTATAAAACATATCAATCGTCTTCGTTTTCATACAAATCCTCTCCCTTGATCTCAGTGATTATGTTGCCATCATCAAGTTCAACTTCGTAAGTTTCTTTTCTCTTGTCATCAATGGTCACAACATCATCACCATAAAACACATTTTTAACAATTGCTGCGATGTTTTCACCATTAATATTAACTAATACTGATTCACCAATTTCATAGGTCTTCTCTTTGGGAAAGCTTTTGTGAGGCTTTGACGAAGAACGCATTGATCTTTGTTCAATGGATGGCTGACTCCCAGGTGATATTGATTCAATATCTTTCTTAGGTAATGCTCTTGTTCGAGGAATGAAGTGCTTGACATATGACCTATCCTGAGTAATTGTAGTTGGAGATGATGGGTCGTTAAAGAGAGGTGGTAGCGCGCATGTCTTCTGCTTCTTTACAGGAGTTGTTACACGTGAAGAGTGTGAGGGTACCGCTTTTCGTCGTACTTCTTGATTTTTTTCAATGATAACACCTTCACTGCCGATATCGCCACTATTGACAGAGTTTAACTTTTTCAGAAAGTTCATCACTGCCGGTGGAGGATCAGCCGAATTTCCTGCGTCTGCAGTGGAGGGTGTCGTATCACTATCAGAGGGATAACGCTGTAGCTTTCGAGAAGTACCCCCCTCAAGAAATGTCTTTTTGCGTAGAAGTTTTGATGAACTGTTATTGCCGTTGTTTAGACGGATGTTCGACACAGTAATTTTTCCGTTAGTTCCATTACGATTACGATTTATCATTGACGGAATTGAAGACCCGGACATTACCACGTGTGCTAGAGGTGGCTGAGGCATGGAATGCAAAGTGACTCCTGGGGTATTGTTGTTTCCTGCACCACCACCTACAACCACACTCCGAGAAGCTGGCATTGAGTAATTATTCAGTAGAGATGAAGATGACGATGATGATGGATTTCCTACAATTAAATTCGAATCGATGGAGAGCATACCCAATTCATTTGCGCGAGTAATAACTTCATGAGCTTCTTTGCACTGTTGATAGAGGGCAGTTAGCTTTATTGCATAGTTGTCCTTCGGAAAGTCACCAAGAAAATCCAGGTTTTTGGTTGAAAAATCCTCCTTATTATTATACTGCTGTAGTCGCTTCTGTTTTTTTTCTTTAACCCTCTCCTCCGAACTTTCAGTTGTACTTACCCCAAGAGTGACAGGTACAACAAGATTGTCATTTACCGAATTTTCATCAGCTATATTAGAACAATCTTCTGATGCATTGTTAGAATTGAAAGAGCCGAATAATTCGTCAGTCTGAGCCATAAGCAAGGCACATGCTTCAGTGAGCGCTGCATCACCTAACAAAAAGGTTACTGCTGATGACAACTCTGCTTGATTTATTTTCCTATTTTGACTATGGACCACTCTCTTTTGTTGTGAATCGATGTGTGCTGAAGGTAGATGATTACCACATGGGACTGCGCCAGTTGATTTTGGATTCATGGGAAGGGCTCTTGCTTATCGAACGATGACATGACAGCAGCATAAATGGTCTAACGGTCCCACAGCCAGTTCACAGAAGTGGTACATATTCAACGATTTACAATGCTACATCCGGTCCTCTTCACAGGCATGAAATCAGACTTGGGTGCATGTCTCAGTTTATTTCACGCCTTTATCAGCTGAAAATTTAACATGTACCATACTATGTAACATCTCTTGAGCGTAACGTGTCGTGCCATGGCTGAGTACCCTACATATTTTTATTCTTACTTACCTGTAACTAAGGACA
>JALLAW010001067.1:0-10193 GCA_036939535.1 Cyclotella kingstonii | reverse complement strand
TGACCAAAGTAACATTTGGTGCTTAGAGACAAAATTTGGTGTATCGTGTGCTCTATGATCTTTATGATTAAATGCTCTGCTATGCTATGCTCCACTATGCTCTGCTACGCTATGCTCTGCCATGCTACACCATGCTATGCTATGCTCACTTGCTATCCCAACTCATCCTAAGCAATGATGCATGGATCTGTCCATGTAAATATTGAGGGGACTGAGCCGATGAGTACGTACATTGTGACAGGGAAAGTTATATCCCACATCTGTCAGAACAAAAGATACGTCATACTAGGAATTGCTAGTTGAGACTCTGGCGAATTCTCAACGCTTGCTGTACCAAAAAAGTATGAAGATTAATACTATAGTAAACTTCTTACTGGATACGTGCTAGTAGGGATGATGCAGCACAATTTATTCTGCTCATACCAAACACAACCCAAACATGCTTAACATTACCGCCTAGCCTTAGTGATTTCTTAATTTGCAGGCTGACAAAATCTGTCAGGTTTGGGAATTTAAGACTAGCTCAGGCTGTTTCGGTTAGTTGTCCCATAAATTCTCCAATGCATAAAATATGAAAATAAATTTGAGAAACACATTTGTTTAAAAATGCAATTAGAAAAAAAACTACATGCAATTTTTCTGACGTCTTCGCAAATCTGTTAGGTTGCTTCTACAACTCTGGATTTTATTGGATGACAACAAATTTTAAATTGGTCTCATTTCCTCAATATCAGATGAATACAGACAAACTATACATGGAAGTACTAATCTACATTTTTCACGGGGTATTCAATGGTGGTATTCCTATTTCCTAATTTGTAAAAATTATGAATTAAGGTTGCTTTATATTTTTCACCATAAATTTTAAATCCAACCGCAAGATACAGCTAAAGAATAAAGTATTTTTAGATAAGTTTTCTAACGCACATAAAGAATGTGAATCAGCCAGAAATTGGCAGAGATATGCCTCGTCAGAGAAAACCATTTTCGCGATTTTGGAGCGGTATCGTTTGGATTATGTGGATTTCTAGAGTGAGGCCGTCAGAAATTCACTGGCCGACCGTTGGATACAACCTTAAGATGACATTCAAAATATTAGTATTCTCACTTTTTGAAAGAGATGCATGACATGCCACCTCCCTCCCACAGCACATCAACACCAACAAGTCTGGCACCCGCCAGGTTGTCAACACAAGAGGCCATAACCCCGCCAAAAAATGTTGGCCGACCTTTCTTTCACCCCTCCCAACTCACCCCCCTACGATACTATGCTAGCGATTTTTGTTCGCACCAGTCCTCGTTCCGGCCAGTCCACCCAACCCAAGCCGCCACACAGGTGCCATCATCATGGCTAATCCCGATGGCCATAACCTCTCTCCTGACTGGCGCTGCTTTGAAATTCATAATATTTATATCTTTATTTGTCATCAGGTAGCCTATGACACTTCTCTCACTCACTCATTTTTGGTGACATATCTAACATTCAATTTTGAAACAAAGATACATTGATATCACAGGTGACTGCAACATTGGGGTGGGGCACTGCTGAACCTTGTCCTTGGATCAGAATGAGCTCATTCGCCTGCAACTTAGCCCATCCATTGCATTATGGTGTCAATCCAGGTTGATGATAAGAACAGAGCCACTATCATCCTGATAGGTAACATCCTGAGTGAGAAGGTGAGAATTAAGTCAAACTATATAGTTTTCTACCTACTATAGGCAGTGACATACTTCTGTGGCTCCTGTGTGATGTATCTCCTCGCTATCATGCCATATAAACATAGTACTCATCACTCTCTCTCTCTCTTTCTCTGTCTCTCTCTCTCTGTTCCATAAAAAAGATGGTAGGCAGTTTCTACAAGGGTATCCAGGCTTACACTCTCCTCTGTTTAAAACCCGCCATTCAGTACACTGTCAGCGAGCAAGTGAAGAAAATCGTTATTGCTACTCGTCGTGTACAAGCACGTGGAAGTAATGTTGTTATCGATGACTTACATGGCGCAGTGCCTTCTTCCTTGGAATGATTGCATACATCGGTCTAAGCTTATTTCTATTTGTAAATTAATAGGATCAATTAACAAGGTGAAAAATGTATAGGAGGTATTGTAATTATTCTTTCATTTTTTGGACATTTACTCCTGCCTTTAGAAAATGGGTGACAGAAGAGAGGGGGCACTCACTGCCAAGCTGTCAGTTTTCATCTAACCAAGAAGTTGCAGATTCACGTTGGTACCATCATACGGAGATTGCCCTACATAGAGGTACCAAAAATGGACATATGAAAAAATTCAAAGTAGTATGATGGAAAAATGTACTGAAGTATAGTACCATACTGTCAATTTTTTGCACCAGTCATACTGTTCAATGTACTCAGCTTTACAAGCTACTTTCGACGTTACATGTACTATCAAATGTACTACTCCAACTGCCTCTATGTAAGGCTACCTCTTTTGTATGGTTCCTACGTAAGCCTATGACGTTGCAGTTTGACTAATTTTCAAAAGCTTGGCAATGAGTACCCCCTCCTCCAACTTACCCATTTTCTAGTACTATGTTCAAAAATCAGAGAACAATTACAAATATCACAAATCATTTTTAAGTTTTTAATTCATCTAATTAATTTACATCTAGAAATAGATGGCAATATGTCTAGTTTATTATATTTAGTTAATTACTAATAGTTGGCAAGGTAAAGCACATGGGGAAAAAGGACATCCTACATCGGATAAAAATCACTCTCTCAGAGGCATAAGAACCTGCATCAGGAGAAAAAAACAGTGCTCATACCCCTTCCTCCAGTTGAGCCTTCATCTTGGCCCTGAGCGCATCATCAACCCCAAACGAACAATCCAACACCCCATCTCTCGCCAACTCATCCTTGTTCATGTAATTCAGTTTACAGTTATTCCGCCCATGACATATCCAAATCTCACTCATGGCAACCTGCAAAGTCACCCAAATCCTCTCAAGCACCAGCCTCTCTATAGAATTGAAGACAAATTCTACACCACCAGTTAAAGCCTACCCTCTTGAAGTTGCTAGGCTTTTCTTGATCAACTGGATTGAGCTGAAAAATCTAGATCTAAGACGTATTGATCTGGGAATTGGGGAGGCTGGTTCCTTCACTTTAATTTTTAGGCTAGACATAGCCTGCAAGAATTCAGTGTCAGTCAATGCAATATAGACAGGGCTGTTGTCTTGTTGTCAGACAATGCCCCTTGTTGCAGCTCCAGGCATCTTATCCTTGATGGCTGAGAGAACCTTCTCAATTAGGAACCTCTGGAGAGTTCATTCTTGATTCCAGTGATGAGCTCCGTGATGACATCCCCCCTTTGATGCCCTGCCTCTTGACTCCTCTGTGATATCCTCTCTTACACAAGCTGATCCTGTGGGTCCAACGAGTCTCTTGTCAGGTAGTTTTTTTCCTTGTTCTTGCACATGCTGAACCATTTTTATCTACATGGATGAGGTTCTTAATGTCATTCAACTGCCAGTTAAAGATTTGAATGGCAAAACCTCAATCAGGTGGCCATGTGACTAGGGGTTAAAAAATTAACAATAGACAGATCAAGCCTTTGTTTAAAGGCAACAAACGATGGTGTGTGAGACACCAAGGCTCTTAACCAATGCTTTGTGCATTTGCCTCCCTGGAAGAGGAATAATCATGTCAAGATCAATCAATATATTGAGGCCACATCCATTGGCATATTGTCAATCAAAGAGGACAATACAACACGCCAATCAGGGCGCACTACACGTCAGTCAACGTTTAACATCATGACAACATCTTATGGAGCACCCAATGGAAGAAATATATCATCAGGTTGAAGGAATAGCTGGTGGATGAATGCTTACTTCTTGGAGTCACTTGTATACATTTTTTGAGAACAACAATAAGAATGGGGAAAAATAAAGGGTGATGTATGCAGGTAAGTTCAGAGGGGAGTTGTTGTTGATGGGCCTGGTGGCACCCATCAGGAGGGGGTAATGGGCATCTGTGTTAGCCATGGTGAAGGCCCCTCAGTGGTGGCTTGGGGGGAACTGGCCAAATCCAGTACTATCTGGATCTAGTCAGAAAGATACAGTATTGTAGGAGGCGGAGTTGGGAAGAGAATGTTGAGGGTTGGAAGTCTAGCCAGCCCTTTCTGGTAGACTTATGGACTCTTGTGTTGGTGACCTTGGGATTTCTGGAGTGGTAAGTAGTAATGTGAGGTGGTGGCAGGCCGCATCTTTTGTGTGTCTCTCGAACTTTGGAATACGAAATCTAAATTTTTATGAATTCTATCTTAGGGTAGTACCCAACAGTCTGCCAACAAATTTGGGCTGCCTTGCCAGCATTCAAATGATACTGCCCCAAAATCACAAGAAATAAGGTTTCTCTATTGAGTTATATCTCTGTCAACATCTGGCCAATTTAATACCTTTCACATGCATTTAAAAGCTAATCTCACACACTTTAATCTTGTTATAAAATTTTCAATCCCTTCCGACTTCATTTGTAGCTTGCAGGTGAAAAAAACTAAGGGTATGAAAATGTAAAGGTATCTTAATTAATAATTTTTCATCTATTACAATTGAGATAGTGGGACTGCCACCCCCTGGAAGCTATTGAAAAAAGAAAGGACTTTCATGTATGGTTTGAGGTTGACTGCCTGATATATAGGTAAATTAAGGCTGACAAAATTGGTGCCCATCTAAAATAATCTCGAGGGGTACTACTTTCATGAGATATTATAGTAGGGTAAATGGGTTACTCAAAAAAATAAAGTGAAGCAAAATGAAGTAATCAACAAAGTATGACACAATGCATAGGATAAAATTGGTGGTGGTCTAGAAAAATGTAGACAATATTTATGACTGCCTTTTGTGAATTTTTCCTGTTGAAGGCAAAAGGAATATTTTCTGCCATCACAAATGATGCAAATTTACTTCAAGTATGACAATGAAACATTTCTATAAGGACTAATATAACTTTTCAAGAGAAACCATTGATGAACTCTGGAATTTCTCTCATTTATTATTTGTAATTTTAGCCAATCTTATGATAGCTGCAGTCTTTCTTCAACAAGGATTCCAAGAGTTCATCATATCAAGTAGATTTATCTTCTGGTAGGCCCTCCCAAGGTATCAGTTGATCTCTACTGGAGGTAAGGCATCCAGGGGAATCAAGTCTCTACTCCCTATCATCAAAGGTACCAAAAATAAGATCGGGAGCAACGTTAATATGATGTAGATAATTACACGAGTTTGCTTAGGATCCTTCAAGTCAGGCGAAAGCAAGTTGGGATCATCGCTAAGTTCTCCCTGCGAGAGGAAGGGGGCTAAATTTTTATTGATCGAATTTGAGTTGGTCTGGATCGAAGAACGTCGTGTTGACATTGGTATGAAATCATCATCATCTTCAGTCAAGTCAATAACTCCACTCATTTGTTCATCATTTTGTGCAGATGCTAATGAGGAAGGATGGTTTTGAAGGTAAAAAACATGATGAAAGCGTGTGGTGCCGAAAATGAATTTGCTTCTGACGACTGTTTTGGATTGAGAAAAAGCTAGTGAGCCAAAATATTCCCAGATACAAGTAACGACCAACAGCATCAGTATTCTTCGCGAGTTACGACATGATATCACGGAGAAATTCATTTTATAATATTGATAAAAGATCTGGGGCGGATGGTGTGAGGATGTGAGGTCGAGGTGATGTCACTTCCTTCTTTTCTCTCTCTCAAGAGATCGCTCCAGCAAACGAGACAGAGAAAGTAAACAATAAAATCATACCATACCATTTACTCCTGCTATAAATACATAGGTCGTGCTGCAGTATTAGTATAACATCCTACCTATACTACCTACAATCATCTCTGAAGACTGAACCAACGAAACGATCAGGCCGTATAATTTTTCCTCGCTATCATGTCTCCTTGTGCACCCGTAGATCTCCCAAAATGATTCTGTCATGGACAATTCTATCTTCTCAGTCTCTGCAGGGGACATTCGTTTCCAAACGACATGCTCCATGGTTTCTTGGAATGTTGACCAAATCCTTTTTTGCCTCGGCTCGGATGATCATCGCAGAGCATCATAGACCGAAAAGAAGAGTTGATCATTCCCAATTCAGTGAAAAAAGCGATAAATTATTGTTGGTCAGAGGGAGGAGGAGGGGAAAGATCACATCAAAAATATGCTTTCTATGCTGTTGTTACCAATTGTCGCAGAACTTTCGACCAAGCTCCAGCTTTTCCATCCATCAACTACATCCCTTATATGAATCTGCACCTTTCTTGTCTTTGCCAGCTCTACCTCCGTCATTTCATAGAAGATCAATCAGTCATTTGTCTTCTTTTGGGAGAGAGTCTAGCACTATCAAAAGATTCATCACCAATTATAAAAATCGCAATGATCGTTTCCGACAATGTGTTTTCATCAGGCACCAATTTACTTTCGGTGAATCATTGAGATGCAATTCAGTTTCTGAATCATATTGTACCAATTATGATTCAACTAGATTAATGGAAGTAGCAAAGTCTACTATGGAAGTCCTTTCATCCAATCGACGAGCGTTTAACAAAACGTGGGCACGAATGAGCCCATTGATAAACCTTATTTTGTTTGCTTGTGAAAATGACTCTAAAACTGCTCATACTATGAAATGCATTTCATCAGAGTCCAGCTCCTCCCTTGAACCGACACAAATGAAGTCCCTTGCAGATGTAGGCTGTGATCACGGGATATTGACACTAAGTTTGGCATGTATGGCTCGAGTTTCGGAACAGCAGCGTAATTTTTATAAAGAAAGTGAAAACAAGACATCACTTGAATTTCCATCGACTGTCATTGGAACTGATAAATCATCACTTGCACTAAATGCTTGTCGACTATTCTCTAGGCATAAAATCAATACCACATTATCAAATTCCTTCGATTTCATAACTGAGAGGAACAAGCAGAGTATTCAAACTATGCAGAATATGGATTTCTCCCTACTCCCTATTGAATTCCGTATTGGTGATGGTTTGACTCCATTGCAAGTCGGTGAGGCAGATGCAGTCGTATTGGCAGGTATGGGAGTTCCTACCATGATGGAAATCTTACATGCACAAAATCCTGATCCAATGAAAGACGAGTTTTTGTCATCTTCCCCAAACAGCTCCTCTCTCCTCGACAAACTTTTAACACAGTATCTTTTTTTACAACCTGCGAACTCCCGTCCACGGTTTTTGATTTCTTTGTATAAAGAGTTACAAAAAGATGGTCAATGGAAATTAACAAACGAAACAATTGCGTACTCATCTGGACGCTGGTATATATCGTCTTTTTTCAAGAGGAATCAAAGTAATACATTAGAGTCCAAATCTTTCCGCTTTCCTGGCCACTTCCTTGAAAGAAAATCAGTTTTGAAAGACACTGATGGAGATGATATGTATGAGGCTTACGTTGAGCATCATATTCACTGGTTAAAAGAAGATTATGCCAATAGAAAATCAAACCTCTCAGAAGAAGATGATCTGTGGGTGAAATACTTATTACTAAATAATCAGTATGGAGTCAAGTGGAAAAATTTATTGAGTTGGCATGATTTGAATTCCTGAGTAATAGCTGTCAAATTTATTTGATTCTTTTGTTGCGTGATATCACTGGTACAAAAACAATATTCTGCAGAGGTTGTGACTTCTTATTACTTATCGTAATGGTCCCTATGACGTGACAATCTATTATGAAGTTAAATCCCTTCAGTCACGTGGTCAATTTTTTATTCTACTTTGACATACGACCTTGAAGGAAGAAGCAACTCTGGCAATATCTGGGAGTAATGCAGGAGGTGAGATCGCTCGGCGCTGAAAAGGTGATGAGGTGGCACGAAGTTGTGGCATCTCTTCAAGACAATGAAAGAATCCTGCACCAGCCGGAAGAGAGATCGAAGACTATATGTCACATGCTAGTTTTCCATATAGATTCATTGTAGAGTGTATTCTTTTCCTCATACTAAAGAAATCCATTCTATTCTTCGCAAATGAAAAGTTAATTCTTGAGTAAGCGTATAGTCTATCATGTAAACAGCATGGCATCATGAAAAAGACCTGCCCAACAGGAGTGCCTGTACTTGTTTCTTTTCTAATGAGGAGTGTATGGTATGAACATAACATACTGTCCTAGAAAGCCTGTGATAGAATGGCCAAGTAAATATCTACTTTAATGTTTTCTGTGTTGGAGGACATTGTGCACTGACAGAACTCACTTGTTAGTCATGATGAAAAGGTCTTCAATTAATGAAGAGGTGTTAATAATTGTCATGTAATTTTGATGCTCCACTAAGTCATGCAAAAATGATGAGCATATTATGATCTTTGCTAACATCAAGGGTTCTTAAAAATTAACATCAAATCACTCACATCAACATCACAAGACTGAAAAACGTGTTTAAGGTTTAATGAAGATGGCTGGAAAATGATGTTATGTGGAATTATTGTTTGGGTATCATCAGTGAAAGGTGGCCCAGGGATCTCTTGAAGATCTTACTATCCCATCCTTCCTTCTCCATACCAACTAGAGCCACGTTCTCACTCTTACAGAATTATAAGGCATCTAAAATTCACAAACAAAATTGTAACAATGTGTATTGCAGTCACACCTACAATCAATAGGTATTCTTTGTAGAGATTAGAATTGATTTTTAGTGAGGAGGCACTGTTTGGAGCCAAGTTACACTGTTAGCAACATTTTTCAAAATAGAGAAAAAAATCTACTGAAATTTCTACTTCCAAGTCAGCGACAGTGTTACACAGAGAGTGTACAGTAAAAATGTAATACCTCTGGTCCACTTATAAGCATGGTTCTAGACTCAGGGGCATATCTCAGTCAATTTTCTGACTTGTCAGCTGAAAATTTGATGGAAGATCAACGATATGTGGACTTCATGGCTGAATAAGTTTAAAAAGAATTAATATTAAATTAATGATACAGTGCTAAACGATACATTTGCATTATTGAACTACTTTGGGAGGATTTTTACAATCATCTCATTGTTTGTAGAGAAAGTGAGCCTATGTATAGGTTTAAAGGAGTTCATTGGCTATTTGGATCCATTGAGATTTTTTTTATTGCTTTGAAATTGATTGAGATATTGGTTCATGGAGCTCATTTTCAAACAATTTTTGGCTGATATCTTTTGATTTGTGAGAATCATCCAACAGTTTCATTAGGCAGTCACTCAAAAAATAAGCCATCCATTAAACACTCACCCTTTACAAATATACTCAAAAATTTGGAGAACATACATAGGAGTCACAAAAATTCTGACACCTTGCATGACTCTCACAAATTTAGAGCTACCACCACCTCCCCCAGATCCACCCACATTGCCAGTGCTGCAGCAAGATGTAGCTCCTTCACCCAACATCCCCCTGTCTCCTAACTATTGTCAATATTATCGTACCAAGCAACTAGTTGATTGTGATGTGACAGTGAAGTGATGCTACACTACTGCTAACAAGAGAGAGGCAATCTTGCAGCAGCTACTGCTAAGATTGTCCTCCCACAGCAAGGAACAGTAAGTCATTTGATGCAAATGGATTGGTCAGTGGTAAGTCAAATCTGGAAGAGGGCCTGGGAGGAATTTTCTGATGGAGACAGGATGGATGTGTCTGCTTGTAACGCAAGTGCAGCAGACAAGAAATACTGATTGACATTGATGCTTTTAAAGCTGTGTCATTGTGCAAGTGGAAGACCTTGAGGTCTACCACTCAACATATCTAAAATGATGCTGATTAGACATATGAATGACGGCATGATAAAAGTGCATACAAATACAATCAAATCAAAACTCACCCCAACTCACCTTCACAGTCACTTGAGTTTTGTCTTTCTCATGTTGATATGAGCCTAGCCAAGTTCTGTACAATGCCATGCATGTGGATGAGAAATAATTTGATATGCACGAGGAGGTGGAGCACCTGTACTTAGCTCCAGACAAGCCAAGACACAGGATGACACACAACAAGGATCATCCTGAGGAGTTAATGTTTCGCGCAGCAGTAGCTGGTCCGAAATGGGATGCATATCACAAGTGCACCTTTGACGGCAAGATTGGCATTTGGTCATTCATCATTATGGATGTGAGCCAATGTAGAAGTAAAAACAGGGAAAGATGGGTTGACTTCAAGAAAGCAATCACCAGCATCGACAGGGCCATGTAC
>JALLAW010001066.1:0-10198 GCA_036939535.1 Cyclotella kingstonii | reverse complement strand
TGTAAGTGTAAGTGTAAGTGTAAGTGTAAGTGTAAGTGTAAGTGTAAGTGTGTGGGGAGGAATGTTAGGATTAGCTTATTTTCATTGAAATTGATCTTAATGCGTTCTGGAGATTGTTTAAGTGACAATGTTCTGCACAGCATTATAATCAATGAACTACCCCATATAGTGTGCACCATGACACTTGTTTAGGTGAGGGAAGATTTTGATATGGTGGAGAAGAAAGAATTGGTTGACATTGCTTGTCATGACATACAAAGCAGGTTAAATTTGCTGTAAACCTGGTGACCTCTTCTGATCTGATTAGCGATCCTATCTCTTACACAATAATGAGCACACCTACATGTTTCATTTACACTGAGAGCTTCTGAAAATTTGATGACTTTTACGTATAGGTAACTCAACAATAGTATGGGTGACAAACAAACTATACAATAAGCGTGAATTCTTGATAAGTTTCTCTAGGGTGACCATTAGAGGGATATCTCTTCATCAAGAGAGAGAGAGAGATGTTAAATCTTTAGGTAGGCCTAACCATTCAACAGGCCATGTGTGCTGCTTGTAATTCTGAATATATAAAATCTCATTCGTTCAACAGAGTGCTAAAACTGTGACAAGTGGTGTCATATTCGAGTAAAATTCATGTTGACTTGAAGAACAATTTTTCCATTTCTTCTTCAAATCTGGGCAAAAGAAGTGATTAAATTGATAGCTTCCATAGAATATGAACAAAAATATAAGATTTTCATTGAATTTATGTAGTGATGGATTTGGTTCTTGATAGAAGTTATGATCTGATCTTAATAAATTTATAATATTTGATATTTTGACCATGAATAGATAATGCTGTGGTAAATTGCTTATTCTCATTGCCAATATGTGTTCATGTATGATAATTTATCATGATGTTGCTACAAAGTGTTTGTGATTATTACTCATGCATTGTGTTTTTACCACTAAGCAAATTTGGTCTGTGTCTCATACAGACAAAAGAATGGACAAATGCATCAATATGTAAGATTAATATGTCATTTATTGTACAATCAAAATTATGCTTCAACACGTTTCTTTAGTGTGATGGTCTTTTTTTACAAAAAATGTCATAAATTCTTTCTCTATGACCATAAGATGTTGAGCAAGCTTTTGTAATCCTTTTCAATCAGAACTTTTTGAAGACTGTAAATTTTTAGACACTATCCGTAGCTTTTATCTTTAACAAAGGTTGTTGTGCATATGTGCTGACTAATCAACTATTTCACATGTAAAAAATTACCAACATTGTGTAAAACAAATGAATAAAGTGAGGGAGATGGGATCATAATAATGGTCTATTATGAATGTAGGATGGTTGACCTTGGAAAAGAATGGAGATTTCACTCCAAGCTTAGATTACAATGAAGTAATGGCATTTATACTTTAATTGAACCTTTATGAAATCATGCCAGAAATTTTCATCATGTCATCATCAGGACAGTTCTTACAAGAGTATATACATGATGACTGCAACTAAACTGAGAAAATAATTTTCAAAAATATTTTGAGCTTTCTCTAAGGATATGATGATATGATTCAGATCTTGAAGATCAACTCAGCAGGAACTTCAAATTGGATCCACCAACCTTCAACTCTATCCCCTCCGTCAACAAAACTTTTGTCTCTGGAGCTATCATCTCTCCATTCAATGTAGTTCCGTTTGTTGATCCCACATCGATAAAATAGAATTTGGCTTTCCTACTGTTGCTCTGAGTAGGATCACTGATAATATTAGCATTGCTATTTCCATCGCTCAATCCTCCCATGGAAAGCCCTATTCCCTCTACAATTATTTTTCCATGAGTTGTCGAAACCTCTTGATCTTTATGCAACGAAATACCATTTTTGACGAATTTTTTTCCTTTGGAGCGGCCGATGAAGCATGGAATTCCAACTCTGGGACGCAAGAGAAATTTGGAGGATGAGTGTGGTCCCGATGTGATGAGTACCATAATTGAAATTCCTGGCATCTTATTGTAAGTAGTAGGGGAAGTTTTAGTGGGTGATTTTGTTGATGCATCTATGTTATTGCTGCCAAAAGTCTTGGCTTTGATCTCCTCACTGTGATTTATATTTTCATTGTTTCGCTGGGCCATTTCAACTGCCAAGGAGTGTAGGTTCATGATATTGTCACATTCTTTGTGGCACTGATCTCGTAGAGATTGAATGTGCTTATCAGTTTGTTCGATGGCCTTAGAGTGATATTGTGAGAGTGACCAGTGGATAAGTTCTTCAATTGTCCACTCGTTGGTCGGTTCTAAGACGAAGAATGTTTTTAAGAGAAAATGAAAATGAAATAAAACTGTGAGAGAAGTCAAAAGTCGTGTGGGAGTATAGAGAAGGCACGAAGACGTGTGTTGAGCAGAATGAATTGTATATCAGGCTTTCTAAACAGAGTTCATAAGCAGATATGTCATTAGAAAGATGATCGAACACATTTGATGAGCTCAGCGTTACAAAAAAGAACAGAAGTACATGGACTCTCTCTGCACTCTTCCACGGCACTTCAAATCTTCTACAAGAGATTCACAAGCATCCTTTAAAGTCAGTGATATAACTCATTCCATCGAAGACAAATAGAAATAGAGCATGACTAGTTCAATGTCAACGTACCCCCTACAGGAAACTTGTTCGTACTCGTACTCAATACAGAGAAAGAATCGTCCATTTCATATGACAGATATCAATCAAGTCCGAATAATTAGAGTAGAAGTGCAAACTTGAGTTGAAAGCTCTCTTGGGAAGGATAGTAGGAGGATTGTGAATTCTCTCATGACGGCCCGTGAAATGAGAGATGACAACAGCAACGATGACAAGGGACACAGGCACAAATAACTGATTCCTACGTGAACTCATTTTTAAAAATATATACCACCTCTTTTGAAAAAAAAGATATTTGCTAGCACATATTAAAACGAAACGAACTGCTACTCACAGCGGCCCATTCTGCTATGCCATACTAATACTTATACCAGTAATATCATTCCAATCTCCCGACTTCATCTTCCTACATTCTCAGGTTTTCATACTCAAATGTCCCGTCGATAATCATTGTGTGATAATTTTCTCATTGCAGTCTCGTCAAAGAGAGAGCAACGTTCCGCCTTAATAACCTACTGCTTCAGCGAAATAGTGTTATCCTGTGCATGAAAGTGGTAGCAGCGAAATGTGGGGCTTTTCCTTCGACGATATTGCTCGTCGAGCTCAAGAAGAGGCGGCAAAATTAGCGGTACGTGCTTAGTGACTTCATAGATGCAGAGAAACAGCTGTATGTCAATGTTTTGCTGTTATTGTTCTTTGCAAGTCAAAGTAGCTATGCTTAGAGAACTGACAGCCTGACATGTTTATGTTTCTTCATTGAGACACTGTCTCACAAAACATTTATCGAAGATAGTATTTATGGACCATTAAATGTTATTATTTTCTTTGACTCACCTATTTTCTCATTCCGGATCTCACAACTCACATTTTTCGTTCACCAACATGACCTTGTCTTTTCCCTACATCACACGATATCAATCGAAAACAAAATATATCAACAGGAACAAGCATCCTCTCTCAAGAGTCCAGGATTTCTAAATTTAGATTCGATGAATCCTGAACATGCAAAAAGTTCCTCATCCTTAGAATCAAGATTACAACCGACCATTCATACACCTCAATCAGCTGTTCATGCATCTTCTACTCAAGGATCGTCGTTAATTGGAACCCCCTCATCCACGTGGTCTAATACAGAATCAGTCAGACCGAATACAGAGCCGTTTCCTGCAAAGCGGATAGTACACCTCTCATCATCTGAGAAAAATGAGGACAATTCACATCCGGTTACTCCGTTGGTGTCAAATGTCATCTCTCCTCTTCGGAATGACACTGCGGTCAATCATCCAGATCATTTTTATTCGAATATTGGAAGTCTTGAAAAAGATGATTCGATCCATGAATTCTCCTCTCGACCCACCGTTACTAAATTGACAAAAACAGAGGAAAAGAGCGATGATGACTTTGATCCAGATGCTTGGGGAGATGAGGAGAACAATAATGACAGCATGGTAGAGGAATCTGAAGAAGTAGTGGAACATGCAAAGAAAGAATCAAAGAAAATGGTCGACGAACGAATGAACGAGGCAGCTCCTCCAGAGGAGGCACATGTGTTATCAGAGATAATTCTACCTTCTGATTTAGGGAATGATAATCAGTCATCGAAGCATGAGGAATCACTTGAACAAGAAATAATTGCTGAGGAATCAGTTGATGGAGAAGATGATCCTTTTGTAGCTGATACTTACAGTACCACCATTGACAAAAAACAATTGTCCTTCTCGTTTATTGAAACATCTATTGGAGAAGATATGGCTTCGAAGTGTCCTCAGCGTTGTGCAGAGTTTATTCCACCTGAGTTAAATGATGCGGATAGAGCAAAAGACCGCTTCAGCGATGATGACCTTCTTCATGAAGAACCATGTGTCATGACCGAAAAAAGTTCGGCTATTCATAAGGTGAAAAACGAGGTAGATGATTCATTAAGAATGAAAGACATTGAAAATGCTGCGTCTCAAGCACTTGATGAAACAAATGATCATGAGAAGCAATTATACGAATCAAAGTTTGATGAGCCATTAAATGTAATCAAGCATGATGAGCCTGTAATTGAAAAATGCCAGCTAGAAGTTGATCTAAAACAATTTCCAGCTCGAGATATTATGAGGACTGAGAGATTACGGAGTCCTGATATCGATCAGCATGAAAAAGAGACAGTTGATCAATCGAGAATGAAAGGAAATGAAACTGTTATTACTCACTCAGATCAGAATTTAGATCAGGACGATAGTAAAATAGATAATGCAACGCAATATGTAAAACACTTGGACGTTAATAAAGATGAGAAGCTTTTGGTTGAAAAATTTAATATGCTGGGGGATTTTAGCGAACTTATAGCGTCAGATTATTCTATGACCGTGGATCAACAGAATCTTGAGATAGCTCATTTAGATGAAAAGACAACTGATCATTGTGGAGATAAACACATTGAAGTTGCTAATTTGCTCATGGAGCATGACTCACCGAAAGAGTGTGCATCAATATCGGAGGAGCCTTTGGATGTAAATAAAAGTGACGAGCGATTGGTAAAGACAAACGATTTTGTTGAAGTATCGGGAGAAGTTGAAGCTATCAACATAGTGCGGGCTATCAGAGAAAAAAAGATTGATTGGGAAGCGAGAATTCCAGAGACGGCTGCTTCTGCATCAAATGAAGTGCAAGGTGATAATAACTTTCAATTAGAACATGAGGGAGAATCAGTCATCGAAAAATACCAAGTGATGAATGTTGCAAATAGTCCTCTATTGCATGATGAATCAGCCTTTATCACGCAGGCAGAAATCGAAAAGACCGGGTTGAACGAGGAAGTTAAATCGGTAGAGATTGCACAGCTTGAAGGAACTAGAAAGAATGATGTGACATGTGACAACCCCTATACTTCTCCTGGAAGCAGCTCCAGTGCTTCATGTGTAGAACATCATTCAGATTGTCTAACTATTCAAAATTACAATCCCATGGAAACGACCGTCGAAGTGAACGAAAAAAGCAATAACATATCTTTATCTGAATCACCAGATCGAAAAGATGATTCTGCACTAGATGGTCTTGGACAACAAGAGTCAGAACCAAAAGTATTAGAGGCGGGAAGCAAGCACAGTGAGCAGTGGGGTTCCTCTGCGGAAGAAAGAGAGCCGAATACTGGATTGATCTCACTCTTTCAGAACCCCACTACAAAATTGTTAGAAGCATCCACTTTGTCGATTTTTTCATGGACTCATAACACCGACATCTCAGCCAAATCAAGTTTTACTGAAGAATCAGAAATTCCGAAGTCAAAGATTGACCAAGACATAGTAGTGGATGAAAATACAAGGGTTGAACAAATTCCTTACTCGGATGTTAACGTTAATGAAGCACTAGACAGAGGTGAAATGAATGATTTGTATAATGATGACGCCCTGGATGATATGTATGACGATGACGAAGAGTCTAATGAAGGACTAATGCATCAACAAGTTCCAAGCGCTGGTGTAGGAGACAAAACTGAACATGATATTAAAAGCAGGAAGTCTGATCCTGAAGTCATAGAGAGTGAGGGTTCTCTTCATGAAGATATTAGCAAAAATCATCTTTTTTCTGATAATGTCCCTCAATATGCACTCGAGAAATTTGTCAAGCAACTTGAGCGTATAACTGAAAGCAACCAATTAGAAATGGACGAACTTCATCGATCTTACAAACTGGAAATAAATCGATTAGAAAACGAGTTGCTTACAGAACGATCTGAGAGGAAAAAAATCAAAGCAAAAGAGGATGTTGCTATGCAAGATAAGTACCTTGTGAAAATGAGAGACCTCGAAAGAGATTATAATAAAATTCTAGGTGAGAAAGATAAGGAACTTACAAATGTCATAAAACGAAATGAAGGAATAACTTTAAAAATGGACTCAATGAAGAGAGAGATTGATGGACTTTTGAACCTTGTTGAAAAGCGGTGAGTTCTAAATATTATAGTGACGTTTCTGAGGCAGCTCTGATTTTTCATTCATGATTCATATCTATCCAGTGATGATGAGATATGTAAATTAAAAAAAGGTCACGGAAATAGTATGATGAAAGTTGAAGATAAGGTTAAAGTCAATGAGGAAGAATTAGCACGAAAAGATGCAGAAATTCAAGACCTGAAGGTGAGATTTCATAAGAACTCTGTGATTCTTTCGTGTGAAAATGTCATGACCCTTAAAATACTTCATCATTACAGTCTTCAGTTTCAACACTGCAATATGAGTTAGATACAACGTCAGAAGCATTTAACACGCTAAAAATAAGAGCGAAAGCTATTGCAACAGAGTTGAAAGATCGTAGAGTTGAAGTAAGGACTCTCTCATCACGAAATGAAGAGCTTACATCCATGAACACATCCCTTGAGACTCAACTCACAAATATTCAAGCGTTGATTAAACAGCACGAGCTCACAATTAGCTACAAAGAAAATGACTATAATGCATTGAATGAAAAAGTGAAGGAGCTCAACAAACAAATCGAAGATAAAGATAAGTTGCTTCAAGATCGGAATGCAGTTGGAGAAAAGGCTATCTCATCATACAAGCGAAAAGCACAGGAAGCGCTTGCAGCATCAAATGCTCGCTTAGCAGCAGCCAATCAAGCTAAAGAAGAAGCAGAAAGTGATGCAAAGGCTGCAAAGCTAGCTTCAGATGATGCCCTAACCCTAGCACGACTTTCAGAAACAAAGGCAGCAGATGCAGAGCAATGTGCAAGAGAATCATCTAATCTTCTGGAGGCAGAGCGGACTGCAAGTTCCAAAATTATATCTGAATTAAGGAAAAGTATGGCCGAAATGGAGAGTAAAATTCAGATAATGCAGTCTGAAGCAGAAGAAGCTAATATGGAGAAAGAAAGATTGGTTGCAGATTTAATCCGAATAGAATCTGAAATGAATGTGCGACAAAGTGAAAAGTCAAAACTCTCTGAAAAGCTGATTGAAGAAAAGGCTCGGTGCAGTTCTTTGCAGAATGAAATTAGTTACCTACAAAACGATATACAGCGCTCCTCTGCTGCAGCATTCAAACGGCAAAAAGATGAAACTCTCAGTGCAGAACTGCCTGCCACTATGAATGGCAAAACCATTCCTTCTACTTGTGGAGGTAATGCTAATGATCAAATTGAGACAGATGGAACTATCATCATGCTTCAGCAGGAGCTCCAAGGTGCTAATGAGGCCATCACTGAATTAAAAATTGCTCTTCAAACGGCACTGCTTGAAAAGGCTGAATTGCATGCTCTTGATGGCAAGACTTGTTACAGCACTAATGCTTTGCACCAAGATTACACCTCACTTGATGCTGTTCATGGAAATGAAAGCACTCCACTATTTTTTGCGATTGAGAAGCAAAATGAGCTAAATACAGCAAGAGATGAAATCAATCGTCTTGCTAACATGTTAGGAGATGCTGAGAGTGAGAAGCAACAGGCATTTGAGGCTATGGAAAAAATGAGGTTGAGAATGGATGATGCCAATGCAAGATTATTGCGGTATGAAAAACTAGGTATGAAATCAAACCGCCCAACTATTGGTCTTGGTGGTCCTTCCAACTACACCGCATTGAGAGGGACTAATCAGTCCTCGTTGTTTGCTGATAGCCACAATGTGCAAAGGACATCCATGACAAATGAAAATGATAGCATTGTAAACTTGGAGTACTTGAAGAATGTTATACTCAGCTTTTTAAAGGCAAAAACATTATCTGATAGGCGTAAGTTGGTGCCTGTCATTGCCACTGTTCTATGTTTAACTCCTGAAGAGCAATCTCAAGCAGTACACTCTGTTGAAGAAAATGCTGGTCTCACAGGAGTTGCATCCTCATTCTGGGAAAACTTGGAGAGCAAAGCTCACAAACTCCTTTAAAAATAGTGTATTATTTTTTGTGATAGTTTTATGCAGACATAAAATAATGAACAGTCTGAGAATATCACAACCTTTACCTGTTTCTGGCTGAATTTACCCCATTGTTGCATAGAGTCCCTTCTTTTCATGTTGTCACATTGTCATTACCTCAATTCAAATTTGTATATCAGGAGTTAGTATGTACAGATGTTCATTTTTCACTTCAGTGAATAACTCATCATGGGGACTATCTTGACCCATACAGCCTAGGCAACATTTAAATGTTTGATTTGTCATCACAAGCAATTCATTGCTATTCTAGTTTGAACTCTTGTAACCATCCATTCTCCTATAGTTATACAATTCAACATAACACTTGGATAGTTTACATCATTTGATCAAAGTTGGCTGAATGATTTCTTTGCTGCATTTTCCCTTTAATTTCCTTAAGATGGAAAATACTGGTGAAGAAGATCCCAGATTGATATGTGGATGCGGACGAATAAGCATTGGATACAGCACTACAATAATTGAGAGGATTTAGCATCTAAACTTTTCTATACCCATCACAATTTTGGAATATGCACTGTTCATAAAATAAAAGTAGTACCAACATTATCACTAGTCATTGAGATGCATAAACAGTACCTCCTTTATTAGCCCCAATTGAACCTGTATAAGTTATCAGTATATCTATCATGCAATCATCATCACAAATTTTCCAACAACTACTGTTATTCACTAGATGGAAAAAGGAAATTTTAGAAGAGAATGGGGATGGGGATTTTACAACTTTCCACCAATTGGACATGTGGTGTTTAATTGTTCACTTTCTATAGGAGACAGCCTTGCCATTGCTCACAGATTGCAGGATTGTGTGCTTTATACTAAATGAAATGAAGCCTTGCATTTATCCTTGACTATGATAGGACTATGGATAAGGAGAGATTGATATAGTTGTCCTAACTAATTTATAATCATCATAATGCAATGGAGATAACTCCTAACAATCAATGTTTATGTTCATTGCTGCATCAGTCCAGAAGGGGCCAGATAGAAAAACACTGCTAATAGTATACTGTTACACTATACTAGGATAGTATTATTGTACTAAGACCCTAACCCTGAACCCTAACTCCTATCATTTTGTCAGAATTTTCTTGTTTCAAAATATTGAGTAAAGATGACCTTTTATATGTATAATATGGAGAAAGTTAATTATCAAAGTATTATTAGAATGATAAGGAAAGTAGTTAATTGTGTGATAAACTTCATTGATCCAAATATTCTTCCAATAAAATTTATTGTAATTGATATCACTCTAGAACAAATGTTTTTCTTGTGCTTAACAACAAATCACAAAGTGTCAGAACAATCAAACTATTCAGGTGTTTTTTAAATTCATTTCTGTTTCTTCCCATGTATTTAGACCACACTTGTTGAGTGCAGGATGAATTGAATGTGTAACTTTTTGGGTCTTGTTGATATCCTCAAGCGCATCTTCAATAAACTCTAACAAAACATTTCTGTCAATTTTTATCTTCATTCCTTGTACAAACTTTTTTCCAATTTTTTGAGTGATGTGATCATGGTAAGATGTTCAAATAATTTCTTTCAATGGTTTATTGATTGAAACATCACCTGGTTGATAAGCACTTGTTGACCCCTTATCAATCCATTCAATATTGCTGTGAGTATTATCTTGTGTGTGAGATCGGAAGA
>JALLAW010001065.1:0-10223 GCA_036939535.1 Cyclotella kingstonii | reverse complement strand
GCATGGTGAACAAGGGTTGGGACGTCACCTGAAGCAGTGGGCCGGAGCCAGTAGTGAAAACCACTAATGTAAATGACCAACTTGCTTTAATCTCTACTGTTCTTCCTGTAGCCCACCCCTCATTCTTGTCCCAACATGAACTACCTTGGCCATCGCCAACACAGGTGCCACAGACCACTAATTTATGCCCATGGCCCTGGTCTTAAACATTTGTCACAATGTCAATCCAACAACAATCTGCACCACCAATAGTCATGCCATCCACTCAGCCACCAATTCTGAAATTGCACTACCATTCTTTCCAACCAATGCTGCCTGCACCATAGGCCTCATCCCCGGCTATACCAACAACCTCATCAGCCTTGGGAAATTATGCAACGCAGACTGTCCTGCACACCTCAACAAGTATCTATGCATATTCGACAGTCACTGCACGCTCTTGCTCCATGGCTAACATGAACCCATGGGAGATATTCTGTAATCAAAAAGGTATGGATGCGCCTCCACTGGCTCCAATGTCAGGAAGCACAAGGCCAGTTCCAAAAATGATGGGACAAAGGTTCCACCAATCTTGTTGACTATCACACCAAAAACCCTTCCACCTGCGTACCACTTGGCACACTGCCCGACTCACAGTGGATAATGCACAAACATTGGGTTTCCATTCCCCTTTTTATTTCTTTCATGCACTTTGTTCTGCCACCTGTCTGCTTAATTCAAGTTGAATAGGGTTGCTTTTGTCTTGTGTGAGCGTCCAATTGTTGACAAACATTGCAATCTATTGTAGAGGTACTTGCCTGTTTTTGAGTCTTGTACCACAATGTTTGCTAGTTTACTGCACTGACTGTTGTGGCAGAATGAGATTCTCTCAAATTGAGATACTGACCTTATGGGCATTGATGCGGTTGTATCTAAAATGAAACATTACTATTCACTGTCCACATTCTTGACTGTGGGTCTAATTCTTGAATGTAGTTGTGACAACACCTGACGCACTATTTCAATGTCACAGTAAATTTTAGCCTTTGATTCTGTGTTTTGATTGTGTTGGATGGCAGTAGCAAAGATAGTTTGTAGGGAAAAAAGACACAGTAGTTCTGCTTGAAACAAGCTGGTATAATTCAATCTTGTGAATGCTCTGCCTCTCACCCAATTTTGTGCAGAGTAAGAATAGTCCATAAATGACCAGTGATATTTTGGCACATGTTGAATATGAGGCAAACCTGACCTTTCTATCTACTTATGATCCTATCTTCAATATTAGATCCACTTGAGGTTAATAGAGGTCATATTGGAAAGTGCATCAATAAGCATTGATCATGGTAAGTTTCTCAAGGTGGCATGGAATTCAGTAAAGACAACAATCCTTCACTGATGTGGCAATAAAGGAGCTGTCAAAAAAGACTAGGCTACATAATGGTAAGCATGATGTACTAGAAAGAAGTAAATTAGGACTCTAATCTAATGAAGGGTTGATACTGCACCAATGGAGCAGGAAAGTTAGATGATGCTGGCTTTTTGGACAGAAACTTCCCTGGATTTTTGATGTGCCTCTTCAAGTTTGGAATGCAATCCAGTGTCTTTCTGCATTTCATCAGGGTTGAATGATGAATGCTACAAGTTTTTTAATTTATTATGGGTTGCCCTGGATTGGATAGTGAACATATGTGGGAGGCTAAATGCAATCCATACTTCAAGTCACAAGAGGCATTGACACCTGTCAGAATAAGTTGGGACAATTATGAAAATGACAGAGGTATAGTTTAGAGGTTGTAATTTTACATAGGTCTTTCTCCTGCAGATGGAGAAAACATGCAAGTCACAGTTTCTCAGACTCCATGTGGAAGACAACAGTCATTATGATACCTCAAGAATTATCAGTTTGTTTCATGATACTCAAATTGGCATGTGTGGCAACCTAATGAGACAGTTTCTATTACGATTTTTGCGCAAAGTTTATGTATCCTCTACTGTATCATAGGTTATGGAACTACAGTCATGTAGAATTTCAAGTTCCCTAGCACATCATTCCTCCTTGACTACTTTTCCTTCCACCCGGTGATTGGAAATTACAAATTGGCATTTACAACCCTAATCCCTCAAACTGAAGTCCAACCCTAATACTTTGAGCCTGCCTCACAATTTCAGCAACACCCACCGCCTTTTCAGCTGCATCCTCAAGGTCATCTGCCAGTATCATGCGAAAGCCACAACCCTCAATCAATTTTTTGGCCGCTTCAACATTGGTACCTTGCAAACGAATGACCAAGGGCTTTTTAATCCCAATTTCTTGCGCAGCATTGATGATTCCATTAGCAATGACATCACACCTCATGATACCTCCAAAGATATTAACCAATATGGCTTTGACATTGTCATCTGAGTTCAACAATTCAAAGGCCTTTTGCACTTGCTTCTCATTGGCCCCTCCTCCAACATCCAAAAAGTTGGCGGGAGATCCTCCCTTGAGTTGAATAATATCCATAGTGGACATGGCAAGTCCAGCTCCATTGACCATACAGCCAATATTTCCATTGAGTCCAATGTAGTTGAGGTCATACTTGGAAGCCTCTACCTCCCTAGGATCTTCTTGCGAAAAGTCTCTCCTTTCAAAGATACTCTTTTGACGAAACTCAGCATTATCATCAAAGTTGACTTTTGCATCACAAACAACAACATCTCCCTGAGGAGTCTCTGCCAGGGGGTTAACCTCTACTTGCGTACAGTCACAGCCTAAAAACATATCGTATAGGTTATTGATAAGAGTGACCGCCTTGGCATGAGCGTCAGTGTTGGGAGTCAATCCAATGTTAGTGGCCATTCGATGTGCCACTTGTGGTGTCATACCGACGTTGATATCAATCGGCTCGGTAAAAATCAACTCTGGATGGGAATGTGCCACATCTTCAATGGAGGTTCCTCCTCTGGGACTCCCCACCAATAGTGGTCCTCCACTCTTTCTATCCATAAGTAGAGAGAGGTACATTTCATTCCTCATGTACATTCGTTCCATCAATAGAACCTTCTGGCACAATATTCCATTGGGTGCCTGTTTGGTGACGAGCTCTTGGCCAATCATTTTGGAGGCAAACTCTGCTGCCTGTCCGGGGCGAGTGACCATGTGCACACCTCCCTTGAAACCGTTCTTGAATGTTCCTAGACCTCGACCACCTGATAGAACTTGGGCCTTGATGACGACATCTTTCGACGGTTGTCCAGCTGGTCACAACAAGAGTGAACATAATCAACAACAAGAGTGAACATAATCATCAACAAGAGTGAACATCAACAACAAGAATAAAATGTCACTCTAATGTCACTCTAATTACTTCTCTTCCTTCTTCCAAGCGAGGAATTTACATCTTTGGTCAACGTACGTTTGTTCATCATGGTGGAAAAGATGTGTTCGGCCTCCTCTGGAGAATTGGCGACGAATCCTTTCGGAGTGGCAATGCCGTGCTGGTTCATGATCTCCATACTGATGTACTCGTGCACATTTAGATTTCGGACGGCACCACAAGCGGGCGATGCTGTTCGTCTGGACGTTGTTAGGAAGGTGGCGGCACGAGAAAACATGGTGAGGGCAGTGGACAGTGGACGTATCCTATTGTCGCTATGTATCGTAGATTCTCTTGACACGCTGTCCCTACCAACTGGCGACCATCTGCCGGAGGAGCAGTGGTATCCAATAGTAGGTACGGTACGAAACTTACTACTCTGGTTTTTATTGTAAGAGGACTTTTTTCCAATGGCACACACTTTTTCACGCAACAGCCTAAGTACGGGCTTTCCACTGTGAGTCATTCATTAGTACTCCTACTATTACTAATAATATGTATGGCGCTTGTTGCCACCATGACAAGAAGATGGTCACCTTTCATCATTCTGATATCAACATCTACGCTTCACATTCTTCAACTTGACTGTACAGTAGCATTTCTACCGCCATCATTGCCACTCGTTCCACTCGCGTCCCAGTCGACTCTCTGTTCCAGTCTGGACGTTTCTGCCAGCACGCCACTAGTTCCATTGGAGAACGACCTCTCACCGCCCAAAGTTGGCGTGCTTCTTCTGAACTTGGGTGGGCCTGAAACTAGCCAAGATGTGGAAGGATTCCTCTACAATCTCTTTTCTGACCCTGACATTATTCGGCTTCCGCCACTTCTCACTCCACTGCAGCCACTAGTGGCACTCCTCATTTCCAAACGGAGGGCTCCCAAATCTCGTGAGGCATACAATTCCATTGGTGGTGGATCACCTATATTGCAGTACACTCGAGATCAGGCGGAACTCATTGCTCAATCCATTTATACACGATATGCCATTCCTGTCAAAACATATATCGGCATGAGATACTGGTATCCATTCACACAACAGGCCTTGCAGGACATTCGCAACGATCACATCAACGCATTAGTTATCCTACCACTCTATCCTCAATTCAGTATTTCCACATCAGGATCCAGTCTTAGGGTGCTGCAGGAAGAATTCGCCAAACACTACCAACTATACGGACCCCAACGAATGTTTCATACAGTTGTTCCCTCCTGGTACGATCGGCCGGGATACATACAATCGGTGGCGAATTTGATCCAAAACGAATTGGATTCCTTTACACCCGAACAAATTGCACAGGGAACATCCGACAAGCAGCCCTTCCCCAAACATGTCTTATTTTCGGCACATGGTGTGCCAGCATCCTACATTGAAGCAGGCGATCCCTACCAGAAACAAATTGAGGACTGTGTCGAAAAGTTAAAGGCACTTCTGCCCTCCGAGGAGGAAGGGGTTAAAGTACACCTTAGTTTCCAGAGTCGAGTGGGACCTGTTGAGTGGTTGCGCCCATATACAGATGACGTACTGCCTTCCTTGGGAGAGCAGGGTGTCAAAAACCTTGTCGTTGTTCCCATTAGCTTTGTCAGTGAGCACATTGAGACATTGGAAGAGATTGACATTGAATATAGAGAGTTGGCATGGGAGAGTGGAATTACCAATTGGCGACGAACACCCGCATTGAATACCGATCCCACCTTTATTGATGACTTGGCCGACATGGTCGTCGATGCCTTACATGCACCATGTCAAACTATTACGGAGGCCTGCGTTGCCAACAATGTAGGAAATTTGCTCTTGGAGTCGGTGGATAATCAAATGGAAATTTCTAGTGCGGGTGTATTGGGTGTTGGATATGGTGATGATTTGGCTGGAAAAGCGAGATTGCGAAAAGGCGAACTCTTTAATGGTCGAATAGCCATGATTGGAATTGTTGTCACCTGTCTCATTGAATTTTTGAGTGGGAAACCGCTTATTCACATGTTCTCATGGTAACTGATAGATATATATCACCGTTCCAAATTTTGTATTCTGGACTCTTTTATTAACAGCAGTGCATTCTATTTCACTAAATACTATATTGAAACGAAGTAATGGGAGAGATTACATACTCTCGTCGAACAATTATTCTCTTATTCATTAGTCTGTCAGTAATTACCACAGCAACTGATTCTTTTGTATTGTTCCCATCTACTTTCTGCGTGGCTCCACTGTCATGGATGGAGTTTCCATTTTCACACTCATGCAAATGTTCCCAGAGGATTCCAAGCTTAGCGTGTGCATGTCCACCCTTTCTGATACTTACTCAACTGTTCTGTTTCTACAAATGAATTTTGCAATGGTTCATGAATCAGAACATGAGTGGGAATTTGGGCAGCATCAAGATCCTATTTGGCTATAATTTTTGACATTTCATATATTTTTTGAGCACTCTCAATAGTATCATGAGTGATTTTGGCACAAAAGAAACGTGTGGTAGTTTGAGGGGCTCTCATCATCATCATCATCATCACAATGTGTCTATCAATTGAAAATTCTTCCTGATCATGAAAGTGATGGAAACAGCTATTTTTGTCTGTCATTGTCTAAAATGTTGTCCTTGTCAACAGGATTGCAAGAATTGATGGTGGGAGTTTCAAAAACTATGACAACAGTCATTACTATGTTGTCATCCAGACTAATTTTGACAACAGTTTGACTGTAAGATGGAAGATTACTTACTTTTTCTTGAGAGAGATCATTCATTATAGTATTGTATCACAACCTTTCATCAATTCATTCATTAGGTCACTTCCAGAGAAATGAGGATCACTGGTCTATCCCAAAATAAGATGAACAGTTACTCTGAGTGTTGTCCCAAAATAAGACTAGCTTATACTTCTCCTATTAGACAGTGGAAAATATGACAACTGTCTGTCACATGATAGAAATTATGAACAAAAATAAATGGGTATATCTATCCTACCCTGGAAATGAACCTACTTACCATCAGGACCAAGTTTTTTCGTCAGATCTGAACAAAAAAAATAGTAAAAGTTGGATCTCTACTCCAAATTTGGAGTCTAATCCCACAAAGAGAGGTGGGATCCATCCTATTGAGGATATGGAAGAACCAATGTTGGCCCCAAAATAATAAGTAACTTTTGTATAAAATACATAAACTTTTGGCTCTGTTTGGGCACTGTTGACTATTATTATATCATACCTAACTTAAAATAGCCTCATATAATCAGATATTGTTAACATAATACTATACACAATCCATCTCCCACATCCCTATCAGATGTAGATTGTTCCTCCATTGAAATAAAGGCAGGGTTTGCTTCATCATAGCTAGATATGAATGTAAGTATTCATTCACCCTTCCTGGAAAGGCCACACTCAATCAATTCACTCTATCTAGCAGTCATTCATCCAACTTCTACTCATTTTGCAATAGCAAGCAAGATGTGAATTACCTTTGGAAATACCTTGATGTTTGTTCAGAGTTTATGGGATGTTCGTCATAACAGGTTTATTGAAAGTGACTATTTTGTGAAATGACTCACCTTTGGGGCAAACCTAGAAGCTGAAGAAATAACTCCAGAAGAAGACAACTCAGGTATGATTGGTAACTGCTGATGCTGTTTCTGACATGAGTGTATTCACTCATCAAGAAGTGTTTGTAGAAAGAAAAATTCAACTCCATGAGAATTGAAGGAGAACAGAAGGAATGAGATTATAAGAAGCATGATCACTAATTCTGCGAGTAGGGAAACATCCAAAAGGATATCTCTCAAATTCTTAAAGAAAACAAGGATACTGTTAATCGAATTATAAATACATTATGCTGGAAACTCAACAGAAGGAACAAGATTGTAAGGAGCAAGACCACTAATTCTGTGAGTGGGAAAATGAAAAAGAGTTTAACTCATATTTGTAAAGAAATGAAGGATAATATTAATTTAATTTTGAATGCATTGTGCTGCGTCAACAGAAGGAATAGATTGCAAGAAGCAAGATAACTAATTCTGTGATTGGGACAATTTTAAAGAATATCTCTCAAATTCATAAAAAATGAAGGATACTATAAATTCAATATGAATACATTTTGCTCCACATCATTTGTCAAAAATGACTTCTCATTTCATTCTCATAGACTTTGGGTTGAAATAGAAAAAATAAGTGTTTCCCCGTCAATCAAAGAGCAGTCATGTATTTATTCTACATTTCATGGCAGAACAGGCATAAAGCAACATCAATATTGCGAAATATATCGCAGGTTTTTCTTAGTTTTATCTATGATGGCGTTAAACATACTTAACTTTCATAAAAATAACTGTGAAAAATATGTAAGTTTTTGCACATATTTTAGCTTTTTGGTGGTTGGCATATAATGACATAACTTTAGCGTAAAACTATGAAGCTGTGTAATTTTAACGTAACTTTGCATACATTTTTCGCCATTTTCTGCTGGACATCATGAAATGTATGTAAATTTATCTTGATCATAACCTAGAATTGCGTAATAATAAGCAATTTTACGTACAATTTTCGAATTGTTCTGGTGGCAGCATAAAATGTATGTAAGTTTAATGCAAAAATATGTAAAATTTTGTCAATATTGCGTAATTTTATGTTCAGTTTTTGTCATTATTTAGTGAATTTAATTATAATTGAACTTGGAATAATTAACAAAACAATACCTGTCTCTATATACGAGCATCGTTATTTTATGTAAGATAAAAATACAGGTATAATATGCCCCATCAAACCTCTACTTTTTGGTGCATGTTTAGACTGAAGCCAATCTGACATTTTTCTCCTAGGTCGGATCCGAACTCTGTCTACGGCCCATAGATGACAAATAATTTGACATCATTCCAGTGACCTGGCAGCAAACGGGTCAAAATACCGCTCTACATACATACACATAGGAGGAGATACCCTTCCCCTTGAATAGAAAATTAGCCTATTTACTGTTAGATGACTGAAAATTTGGCATCTTTCCATCACCTAACGGATCCAGTATTGAACAAAACTGTCATTCCACCTATACATGCAATAGAAGGGACACCCTTGCCGTTCAACAGAAAATGTTTAAACAAATCTTTAACACGTAGAAGGATCCTCAGCTGCTCTTGCACCTCCTTCCTGACACTTAGGCTATCTAGCAGCTGATTTCTTGCAATGAATGCTTCGAAATATAGTCTGACAGGATCTGAGAGAGATTTGAGTCATGACTATTAACATGTCCAGTTTATCCCACCCTAATTGTGTCTGCTTTGAAGACACAGTCATTGTAAGTACACAATCATTGACGAATCGCAATCATCTCTTCCACAAAGCAGCGACCGTCTACTTTGAGTTACCAGACTCATGACTCTCTTGTGTGTATGCTATATGTGGTAGCTTCCTGTAAACGGATCGTGTGAGCAGCATCTGGAAGAACAAATTTCATTCCTCGGGAGTGAGGTTCAAGTTCCTCGTTCGTTAAATTGATGGTGGCTCAAGCGGCAGTGATGGCGGTGGCATTAACGGTAGGAGGGGCAATTCGGTAAGAAGCTGTGGCAGTTCTCGTTGTCGAAATATTGTAGTGTGTTGCCAATTTGCAGGCTTCTCATCATTTTTTTGTGCTTCTACGTACAGAGTGGGGGTACCTCCTCACTGCATGAAATTCAACTCTCAACTTTGGATGCATACTGAGAAGATAGACAAATTCAGATTTTAAAAAGATGATGCGTTGAAAAGCTAGATTTATAAGCTATCAACAAGCAATCTACCTTTAGTTACTACATTTGGAAGTAATCGTTTTACATTTGCCTTTACGTTTTTCAGTATGTAGAAAAGAAAATTCTTTACCAATTATGGCTCAAAAGAATGATTTTTATGGTTTAAAACCTCTTATTAATGCCTCTATGAAGATCTATGTATATGAATTGTTCTTTAAAAGACTTTGTCTTAGTCAAGATGAAAAGTGTCCTCAGAAGTATAGCTTTTTTTCATTAGTTGTCGAGTGTCTATCAGGTCTATAAACGTATCATGGTGTACAGGAGAATGTTGACTGAGGATGAAGGATACGGAGATAGATATGAGAATTTGGAGGTAGATACAGCTTGGGACATACAGCGACCAAGCATCAAGTGACAGAGCTTAAGATACACATTGAGTCAAGTTATGAAGTATTTGATAGATGCTTTGATTGATTGCTGTCTCATTCTTTCCCACCACTAACTGACATAACAGAGATAGGAATCATCCAAAGAAAAAGTTCAGCTGGATTCTGCCCAACACAATTCAGTTCTTCAAAATTCTAAGTATAAAATGTGCAGGAATCATTACAATTGAAGAATTTATTATGATATTTTTTTGAGTATAATATATCTAATGCATTATAGTTGTATCAATATCCATTTACTTGGGACTAAATTATTAATGTATATTTAAGGCTCACACTTTGATGTTGATGTGCACATGTAGTTCCTATTGTCTACAAGCATATTATTAGAGTTTGTTTTATTATGATCGGAAATTTGAGTTTAAAAAGATAAAAGTATGTTTAGCTAGAGACATTAACAGGGCCTTAAATTGAGTATAAAAATGCTCTTCTTCAATGAGGTGGCATCAATCTTTGTTGATTCTTTGTTTTCCAAGATCCTCTTACTGTTTACAATAGACTTGTGAGATCATCTTCACCTCTTGTTCCTTCTCATTGCGTCAACAATCAGTATCAGCATTGTCTCATGACATTCACTGAACATGTAGCCACTTAAAGCTGCAATAATAACTGGTCAAACATTGAAAGTTAAATTAAAGCATACTGCTCATGAAATTTTTTATGGTATGGCATTAACAAATCCAAACTTGCAATGTTTAAGGGTTAAGCATATATTGTGTTTGTAGGTGGGAAG
>JALLAW010001064.1:0-10199 GCA_036939535.1 Cyclotella kingstonii | reverse complement strand
ACCTGCAAAAGCAATAGATGCAAGTGTTTACAGAGTATTGCTTTTAAATTCAAAATGTCATCGTACCAATGTTTGTTGCAAGAATCATGAGAAATCATTTGAGTCTTAATCATGTTTTTATAAAGAAAAATGTAGAAGTGATTCTTATTTTGAGAGGTTTTCTGGAGAAATTACTTCTATTGATAGTGACAGCATGCATACTGTCAATGACAGTATGCATAGTAGTATTTACAGTATGTATACGGTCGTTATGAAATAGTTTTTGTGAAATGACAGGTTATACGCTAGCATTGACAGTGTCCATACTGTCATTCATAGTTCAATGGTCAACTTTCAAATTTTATGAACTGTCAATGCCTGTATGCATACTGACATTTTCAAAACTTATCTCATAATGACAGTATAAATGCTTTCAATACTAGTTTGTATACTGCTAGTATTCAGTTACACAACAAATTACAATATTTAAACTGTGTATACCAGTATTTATACTGTCAATATACAAACATAGTTCATAAACTGCAATCGCATAAATGTGAACAATATGAAAACTATCATAGTACGCATACTGGGATTTAGAAAAAAATCGCGTAATGGAAATTGCAAAAAAATTCGTGGTTTGGAACAAAAGGGGAGTTTTTGACAAAAATATTTAAACTATCACTACCAGTATGTATATAGGAATCCAATACGGGGACTTACATATACATATTGGGGCTAATATGTAAATGGAAGTCATATGCATAATAGCGAATGAAATATGTTTATTTGTCCTTGCATGTCTATTAAGCATAATCAAATTACATAATTTGGAATGTTTAGCTTGTAGAAGTTGAGATATTTGTAAAAAGGTCTAATGCTGTCCAACTGCTATTTACATGTTAGTGCTAGTATGTCAATGGAAATTAAATTAGTAATAACTTAGTAAATTACCACTACACAAATTTTGAGTAAAATCGTGGTAGACAAATGTCTTTTGTACTGCCACCTCAACAGCAGTTCCGCATCGGGGCGGAAAACGCATAGCGTTCTTAAGCACAGCTGGTAACTGCCTCGACGTATCGATGGCATAGAATACATTACATAGCATACATTCCATATACATTCCACATAACATTGTCGCAGATATCGGACGTTTTACTCGAGCTTGCGGCCCTTCGCGGTTTCGTCGCTGGCATTCCCTCTATTTTCGGCTTTCTTCCTCCTTTTTATCCTCTTTTTTCCCTCTGCGTCCTCTATTAGTGCCACCGGGTCCCCAAACTCCTTGAGATATTGCTCATTTTTGATAAATTGCCATCTGCGGGCGTCATCTATACGATACAATGCATCTCTCCTATTGTAATCTGACTCCGACTTCCAGAAGTCTATTGAGGATAGCGATTGCACGTCACATTCTCTGGTATGTAATGCCGGATACTTTTCTGCGACTTCTGCCCTCGTCTGTTGTTCCCAGTGACACTTCAGATCGAAGATTAATCTGCGTCAAGGATAAACTCCGCGGACCAACTTGGGTCTCGGCGTAGGGATTGCGGCTGATTGGCATGCATCTGATAACAGTGTTATTGATACGCTCGCATCCTCTCTTTGCTCGCTCCCAAGCTCCGGGTCATTCTTCATCTTTTGAGGTTCACTGCTGGGTTGCAGCTCCCCTTGGATTTTTACTACGTTCGTCTCTGTACTAGATTCATCTCCTATCATCCGTCCCCTCCTACCCGCACACTAACAAACAAGGACCCTAAATTTAGCCTGTTGTCCCATATTTTTTTAGCTTCCAGCCCGCCTTCTACCGTTCGAGTCGTAGTTTCCACTTATCTGTTTCTTCCGGCCAGTCTAATTGAGAAGAACCCTCTATAGCATCCGCTCCTTCACCCTTTCTAGGGGTGTCCTCATCAGTACTTTGTCTGGTACCTCGATTGTCCTTACTACTCCGATGATACCACCCCTTTACTAGTATGACGTCTGTGGTTCCTTAGGAAAAAGAGACGCCGCCTAGTAATTGGACAGTCGATGCAGAGGAGCTCTCCTCCTCTCCTGTGTCAGATAGGCGGATCCGATAACTCTTTTGTTCCAATCCCATATCAGATATGGCCGTCTTTGTACCTCCTTCTTCCTCACTGTCTGATTCTGACAACGTTCTCCTCCTTTTTTCCCCTGAAGATAACTTCTTGACCTTTTGCGAAATCACCCTGCATCACTTCCGAGAGCCGTCTACTGCCCGGGTCACTGCGAAGAACTCTTTGCAATGGTAGGGACAGTTGTCGCGTGCCACCTTGTTAAATACTCTGTGACTTATTTATTCTTCCGCGTGGAAGGTCCAAATCCTTGTCTACAATGTATGCAAACAGGTTGTAGGCATCTCGGTCTAACCTACTGCGACCACCCGGAGGCATCTTTTCACGAAGACTGCTGCTTGGCCAAACCGAATAAGCGATTCTACTCTATCTTCATCGATGTCTTAAAAGTTTATGAAATGCTCCAGGTAGAAGTCGTCAAGCGCAACAATCACAGAGATTTGTCTACAATCTGGAGCCCTTCGGTAGACTGCCTCCGAATAATCCAAATGGAGATGGTGGCTATGTCCCACATACTGGCAACCCACAAAGGCCTCCGAAAGGATAGCGCCAATAATAATGATTTCTAGCTTAAGGTGCCGTTGTTTTAGAAGGTGGAGTAATGGGGCTAGGCACGCTTTGATTTCCAGTTGGACTGCGGACAGTTTGTGTCCAGCTTATAATGGCTCTACAAGTTCCGGGAGGTATTTTCTGCCCCTGTCACCACCAGTCAGAGGGACCAGTCTTTGCACAGTAGATTCGCCAGTAGCTCCTTTACTCTTACTAAAGTGTTTGGAGGTGTAAGATGACCTAAGCAAATTACTTCCAGTGGAAATCTATTGTTCTCTTTCTTGCATTATTACGAGAGGAAGCAGTCGTGTTCCTGGTTCGTGTAAAAAGAGCAACCTCCTTTTCCCTGATACAGACTGTCATCTTCTCTTGACACCGAGCGACTATGTTCCCGTGCCTCGTTTCCTCGAAGTCTGTGAAGGAAACCCTGTCTTCTAAACGGAGGGTATTGCGGAGCGCAGAGGGAAGGGTTGAGTCCGTTCTCGTTTGAGAATCTTAGAGACACACATTCACACATTGGTAGATGTGTTCGATTCCAGAGTGATACCTATAGCGGTTGCCATCTATAAGGTATGCCTTCAGGGGTGTTGTTGAATTTTTCCGCATGTTCGTTCCTAATCTCCAACAATGATTTGAGGTTTTCCTTTCTCGACAGTTTCCTTAAGGGACGGAAAGTGTCATCATCCTGAAAAGAAAACTATGCGGGCAGTCTGCGCTTTTAGATCCAATGGGAGATAACATTGGGATTGGAATCTGCGGAGAGCTGTTCAATATGAAAACATGTCGATCCAACAGTAACGCTGCGCATTGGCGAAGTGCAAGAGGTGGTGGACTGTCGTTCTCCATCAATGTGATAGCTTTTGCTATCTCTTTGTTGTGGAGGGTGTTGTTGTATCATCTGATTTCATTGCCTGCAAGAGTTGGATCAGTCCAGTAGTTGTTTGCAACCCACTCTTTTAATTCTGCTTCTTTGGGTACCGGTGAGTTGGTTCCCATTTCTTCCGCAAGCACGGTGAAGAAAATTTTGTCTTCATCTGACCCATCACTCAAACGGAGTGACCCCACTCATTTTTATGATGCCTAAATTTTTAGAATCTACGGATGATAGTTGTGGAATTTCGTTGGATGAAGGATCTGATGTTGCGGAAGTGGATACCTTGGTCCTTGTTGAGGATGTCGCAGTCAGGATATTCTCCCTTGCAGGAGAGTACTTTGTCGAGGGATGGAGAAGATAAATTCCTCCTCAATAGACCAGACGATTGAGATCAATTAATTTATTAGTTTTACTTTATTGCCACTACAATCTAAAATGTAACATACAAAGGTCTTCTCGGTTGCCATCTTAACAACAACAAGGACGCACAGGGCATCACACAAACGTGATTGGAAGCCAATTCAGCCGTGAGACTGATAAAATGATGGAGATAATTCTTATCAACATAGATTTAGCACAACATCAACCAAGGACAAGACAATACAGTCAGTCAGTACACACTCAATATCGGAGAAAATTTCTATCTAATAACATATATATATATATATATGCATATATTCTGTCTAACAGTCCGATAACTTTATTAAATTTCTTAGGTGCCAAGGTTGAACTGTTGCTGAGCAATAGTGAACAGTGTTACTGAAAGAAGCAACTATCTTATAATCCGTTTCTTGTGAGCTTTTTGCCAAAAGCGTGAAGACAATGGCTGGAAAAGGTTATCATTTCATTTATCCTTCACTATCAGTCACTTTATCATACCATCCGAGTGCTCATACTTTTGTAGGTAAATGAGTTCAAACGTATCATATGCTATAATTATCATTAGTGATCGATCTTTGACTGCCAATCTGTTAGAACTTTTGATGAATTTTCATACTGGGATGTTTTGCATTTTATAAATTTAAGTACCCCAAATTTTGTGATGGCGAGATTCGGATAAATGTCTCTTAGACGATAAAATATTGGACCGAAACAGAGAGAAATCTCTTGCTGCAATCTCTACAAGAACTTTCACATGTTGACTCATCATTCAACTCTTTTAAGTGTACCCTACATCCGTTCGAGCATCCATAGACATTCGACGTCGGATCCTAATAGTTTCACTTAACTCATACAGAGGCCTAGAGTCTGATACAATCTCGTCCATACAACAGTGGTTGTGGTCAGCTAATGAGTGCCAAATATCTTTTCCTCTGAAAAAGCCTATCCTTCAAGCTACCTGTACATGTTTTAAAGTGTGTGTTATGTTTGTTCTCTTTGGACAGTGAAAAATCAACCCACTGTTTTGAGTTTGTTGAAAGTAGTTGCCTTAATTCTTCCCTCAGGGAAAATTTAGAGATCAAGGCCATCTATTCTTCATCGCAGAGGTTTCAAGGTCTGTTCGTAACTTGACAGCATTTGTAATACGCCACCAATTGAAATTTTCCAAAATATGCCGATAAATATTTCATACGACCTAAAATTACTTATCCTCTGTGAGATCTTACTACGAAAGGATCGGAAAGTTTTTAAAATTCTGTCTTCTCCTCTGATGTCAGTTGTCTTAGACGGCTAAATCTGTGCTGATCATCCAGCTCAAGCCATATTTCTCCTTTTTGCGATCCCATAGGGACAAGTTAATACTGTTGTTCAGCACATATCACAATTTTCTTCACTAGAGAACATGCCATGAAGTCTTTAAAACATCAATCTGGAGAGCTCGACTTTCCACAGTTTGATAGAAATGTAACAAATTCCTGGGCAGAGTACTTAAAATAGCCTTCACCACTTGCAAGATTCCTGTACTGTTCAAACTGCGTAGCGATTGGCAGAAAACATGATTTATCAGTTATTGGCTCGTCTTGTGTTGGGTCCTATTTTCTGAGTCTGACCAGATACTGCCTAAGAAAGAGTTCTCCTTCTGTGTCTTCACCTTCTCAAAACTTCTGCCCTGAATCGTTTAATGTTCATCTTTTTAGTATCCAGAGAGAATTCTTTTTTCTTCTTTTTAGAGTTCTGTAACCCATCTGGTTAATCTGTCAGCTGTCATCGTCATTTGGTTCTAAGTGTTGATACTTGTAAAGTAAACATTGTCTTGAGTGACCAAGTGGACTTTTCTTCCGACCTTTATTCCTTTGAATTTATCTGCCAGGAGTAAAGCTTTTGTTGTGTTAACTCTCTGCGATTGGGATGATTTGTTTGATACTGTTAATACATCATGAAAAGTAAACGCCACTATTGAATGAATTTGTTTTTGTACATCATATTTGGAATTAATCTCATTAGTTACCTTTAATGATTCAAGAGTCTCTGATTTCTTTTTAACCCAATATCGTAGACTTTTTATGTACCACAATATTAGCCCGAATTTCTCCAGCTATTAATTCCCTTATTTTATTTGCATCACAAACACTATCAGCAAAAAATTGATTATTTCCGTGTGTTTAGACAAACAGCTAAAGTAGTCCTCATCGGTCAAATAATCATTTTCATTCTCTCCTGATTCCTCGTGTCCTCTTTTTGCTTGTTTGCTAAGTAGTCGAGCATCCTCCTCAGAATCAACTTTTCCAAACGTTGCCATTCTACCATTTTCTGTCGAATCGTTGACTGGTTTGAATGTCAGATGTGAGCAGACCCCTGGGTACACGACCGATACACCTCTCCCTACGCTGTTATTGAGTGCTCCTAGGTAATCATCCGAGACTCCAACCCTGTTGAGATTGTCATGAGATTCCTCTATGTCGTCTTCCTCCTTCATCTTTATTGTTGTGCCTTCGTCTATCTCCGAACTTTTTTGGCTGTCTAGAGAGTTACTGCTAACTCATTGTTGACCTATCTGCTGATCCATTGTTGTTACCACTTCCCCTTTGTTAAGTTGCATTTCATTGGGAATAATTTTCTTAAAAGGCGAGTTAATCCTCAATGCAATACTTCCAATGGTCAGTTTCTGTTCAGACGGTATTAGCTGCAATTCGGTATCAGTCAGGCTTAGTTTATCCTTCATTAGCTTACTAATCTCAAGACTCGATTCTCTGCAAAGCGTTGATGGATCATTGATCCCTAGACTATCAATTACTGTGCCAATTACTTTAATTTCTTTCACTGCAACTTCTACCTCAGTCGCTTCTACCGCTTGTCTGAGGAGTCTATTTTTCCCCAAGAGGGACAACTCGTCAATTCGTTTTTGTAATCTCGCAGAAGGCCAGCCCGCACAGTGTTACTAGAGGGCACTAAAATATAAGCTCGCAGACTCAGCACTCCTGTGTTTAGAAGCAGAAACAGAGTTGTCTTATAGTGTTGCTGTTTTCATGCTGAAGTCCTAATAGTCTTCTTCCTGTAAGTTTTAAAATTACAACTATCTATCATACTATAAGTAAGCCGATACCTAGATAAACCTTGCTAATAAAACTCAGATTTTTTCACAGTCTTTGTCACATCCGCAGGTATCACTACAATCAGGCATTACATTTGTGGATTAGACTCATTCCTTCCAAACGACAAACCACGAGCTGAACGAACAACCAAACATTCTCTTTTTTGTAGCGTGTGAGTAGCCAAGTCTGCGAGGACCAAAGATGGTTGAAGAACATGACTGATCACAAGTTTCTCTAAACCTAAACCCCTTTTGCAAGGTTTAAGGTCTTTTTCTCCATACCTCAACTCATTTAGGCGCTTGTACTCTTGGCGCTCATTAAATGATGTTTTGAGTACTCCTTTTATCGTTTCATTCCATTTGGTAGTTGGATTTCTTTTTGCACTCTACTTTTTGATCCTTTTAATTATTGGCTTAAGAGCTGTCTGTGTTGATTCGAATGTTCAGACAGAAAACTAAACTAAATACCATCTAAAGTCATCCCTGATTTCATTTTCAGGTTATCAATATGAATCATCTCCCTGATACTCCTGATTTTTTATCTCCCGTGAATCTAATTAAGCCTTCTACCAGTTCATACATATGATTTTTAGAATTGCTATTGTCAGGATCTAAGTCTGAGGAAGGTACAATCTGAATAATCTCATTCTTTCCTCTTTTCTTTCCGCTAAAAGTTTTTTTGATGTTGGCTTCTTCGTTTGCAAACTGTCTTTTCATCACTTTGTTGGCTAATTATTGAACGAAGTTTATTTTGGGTTTGGCTTCTTTATCACTCGCTTTACCAACTTCCCCCAGATTGGTTGCCTTAGCTGCTAAAAATAATCGATCCTCCTGGAGTCTGTCTTGTTTTGTATTCCTTTTAATGTTTTCAGCCTCCTCCGCTTTTCTGCTGACTGTGATTGGACAGTGAGAAAGTATCCAGCTGCAATGGTGCCTGACGTAGAAATAAATGTGTCGTATCTTGCCAACGTGTGAATGGAAAAGGACTGATTTCTTCATAACCATAGGAGGAGACTCCAATGGAAGTAGTGACTAGTTTCTGCGCCGACGTAGGAGTTCCTCCGGTTGAGGCTCGTTGTTTACTTTCTACTGTAATCAAGTCTACATCCATAAGAGAAATCACCATATCTGTGCCTCTAAAATCGTGTGGAAACCCATTCCTGTTGCAATGTCTTCCTTACGAACTCCGGCTGCTGCTCTCATTAAGATGTCGTACCACCTGTTTCATCACTATTGTTCATATTGGTTGGTAGATGCATCAAATTGATATAATTTAAAAGACTGCTGTTTAACTTCTGGAAATATTTGTGACTATTTTGGCTCAAAGGACCTCTGATGATTAGTATGTGTATTAGTGCGGAGAAGCGACCAATATATCGCATATCACCTCTTCCATCAAGTCTTTTACCCACGATAGCTTCTAGATGTTTAGCGAGTCCTTTCGACCTATATGTGTACCACAACAGAATTGATTAGTACACAGCTCGTTTTCCTCTCTTCAGATTTCTCCCCTAATGCCGAAGAGACAAAGTCAGCAAACTCCACATGTTTACCGCCAATGAAGTCCAGGAAGTTCCAATCTTTAAATGCTAATTTTGTAATTGTTCAATCTGTTCGGGCTTCCAAAACTCTTCTACCGCCTGAGTGGAGAGTTGCTTAAGATATTCTTGTTGTACTCGCGACAACCATTGCTCTTTAGAATCAGCTTCCAAACTTTCATTTGGTTCGTTCCTACCTATCAACGTCTTTGTGAGACTACAAACTGTTTCCTCCTCTCTCAAATATCTTCCTGCCTCTTCAAACACATCTATTTCAGGAATGGGGGGATTAACTTTTGGCTCCTGCTACTTTTCTTCCTGCTGCTCCACTTCCTAATGCTCCGCTTCCTCCTGCTCTATATTATTGATCTCTACCATATATAGTGGACCGCTCAGCTTTCAAAAACAATCTTCGTTGCATACATTGCTAAAACCTGATCCCATTCTTCTGGAATTAGTTTTTTGAACGAATGAATTGGCATCACTTCTTTTATTTCACTGTGTTTGACCCAGATTGATGATGTAAAGTTACACCTGACCTCTACCTCCTCTAACGGTATTGATCCAGTCGGAATCAGCGCTTCGTGATGATTTAGTGACAACAATACGAAAACCAGATTCTATCCTAACTTTGGTCACTCATGGGGAAAAGTTTCATTTGCGGCCGGTCTGATTGTGTTAGAAGAATGTTCTATGAGGTTAATTAAGTCAATACCTAGTGCCACTGCAGCAATTTGGGACATGGTCGACACAGCCCATTCCTTTATTCCTCTGTTTTGTTTAACCCACTTTTTAAATCCCTTTATGGTAAAAGCTTACTCCTTCAAAATCGGCTTCCTCTTACTAGTTGATTTGCCCGCCGCCGCAAATCCCCGATCACCTTCAATGTGAAATTTATAAATCTCAATGAACTTTTCTTTTTCTTTCGAGACTTTGTCCATTATCGTCTTCCTAACTAGTACGTCTCTAGCCAACGTCCCCGACAAAAACAGCTCTTTAATTGTGGCGCTCATTGCCAGTGAGTCGTAGAGCATCCTCCCTCTTCCTTGGTCTCTTCCACCTAGAAAGTCAAAACTGAGTGTTGTAAACTAGCCTAGATGTTACTTCCGTAGTCATACTTCTAGTTTGTTGTTTCAACGTTGTCGCCCTTCACCGTTTGAACAGCTGGTATTTATGCTTAAATTGGTTTTAATAAACCGTCCTTTGTCTGTCGTTGACCATAACTTTAATGAACACATCTTCTTTGTTATTCATTTTCCATGGTCATCAATGATCCGTGTCCCGAACAGCTATTCAAAAACTTTCTACTCTAGATATTAGTTTAAGCTCATTCGCCAACCTTCCACCTGATTTTTTATTATTGTACAAAAGTTCATCTCAATCTCGCTTTCATACCGGTTAGACAGGTCGATTCACGAATCATCAAACGTAGTACATGAAGGTCATCCGATCTCAACTTTTGAAATTATGAAACCGGGAACTATCGATCGCGAAGTCGAAGAGCTCGTACATCATCTCCTGTCCAGTACACGAACGATCCACTATGTTGCTCGTAACTTATCAGAATAACTTTATCTCGCAATTTTCGTTAGTACCTACTCTATACGTCGTAAAACTACCGTATTTGTCTGTCATTAGTCCCCATCGGTCAATAGTCCCCACTTTAGCGATTACATGTTTTAAGATCGGAAGAG
>JALLAW010001063.1:0-10264 GCA_036939535.1 Cyclotella kingstonii | reverse complement strand
CTTCTCCAGCGATGAGTCCAAGAGCATCATCCACTGCATCTCCTACTGCGTCGCCGACAAAGAGTCCCACAACATCACTTACTGCATCACCAACTGTTTTGCCAACAAAGAGTCCAACAGCAGCTCCCACCACTTCTCCGACTGCGTCACCAACAAAAAGGTCTACAGCTTCACCAACCGCTTCACCAAATGAATCTCCAACAAAGAGTCACACAACATCACCCACTGTATCTCCAAAAAACAATCCAACAGCATCACCCACTGCAGCACCTGCTTCAGCGCCAACGAAGAGTTCTACAGCTTCTCAAACTGCATCTCCAACGAAGAGTCCTATAGACTCTGCAACTGCAGCTTCACCAAAGAGTTCAACAGCATCACCTACAACTTATCCAACTGCATCTACAACAAAAAAACCAACAGCATCACCCACTGCAGCACCAACTGGATCTCCTACAAAGAGTCCAGCAGCATCACCCACAGCATCTCCATCTTCCACAATCTTTTCACCTGAGATGTCAACAAAAAGTCCTACATCCTCTCTTATAGCTTCTCCTGCAAATCCATCAAAGAGTCCAACAGCATCACCCACTGCATCTCCAGCAAGATTCCCACAGCGTTACCCACTGTCTTACCCACAGCTTTTCCAACAAAGAATCCCACAGCCTCACCCACAGCTCTTCTAACAAAGCGAACCATAGCCTCCCCCACAGCTTTTCCAATAAAGAGTCCCACAGCCTCACCCACAGTTTCTCCAACAAATAGTCCCACAGCCTCACACATAGCTTCTCCAACAAGAGTCTTACAGCCTCACAGACAGCTTTTCCAAGAAGGAGTCCCACAGCCTCACTCATCGATTCTCCAACAAAGAATCCCACAGCCTCACTCACAGCTTGTCCAACAATGAGCCTACAGTCCCACCCATAGCTTCTCCAACAAAGAGCCCACAGCCTCACCCACAGCTTGTCCAACAAAGAGCCCACAGCCCCACTCATAGCTTCTTCAACAAAAAGTCCCACAGCCTCACCTAGAAAGGCTAGGGGAGATATTTTTTTATGCTATTGTATATTGATACGGAATATGTCCGTCATTTTACCAGCTGTTAAGCTGAAGAATTGGATTCCAATTGTGATGTTTTGTGCGTCCTTGCTGCGTTTAAGATGGCAACCGAAAAGACCTTTGTCTGTCACACGTTAGATTGTAGTGAAAGTTTATTAAGAATACTTTATTGTTAGAGGCTCCATCTTCAGCCAAGATCTAGATCAATCCTACGCCTATCCATATGCCATCAGTCTCGCTACTGCTTCAAATTCATTGTATTTTTTCTCACAGCTCTCCATGGGTTTTGAACGTGGTGGAAATATTATTCAGCCATCATCCACAGTGGCTATCTACACTCTATGACAGTGATGTCCTCAAGCCGCAGTAGCAAAATACTTAGTACCGTGTGAAAGTATTACCCAATGGAAATCGCGTTATGAAAGAGCTTGCTTCAGTCAAGGAGTCCCCATGTCACTCAATCACAGCTATAACCCAACAAGCTATGAAAAGTTTGAGGCCATCATTACAATTGATAACGAAACATTACATTTCCACTCTTAACATGGGTACTAACACAAATTATAAATAGACAGAGTAATTTGTTAAATTCTCTGACTTTCAAAACTACATAGTGCGAAATATTGTCAAATAGTTACAAGCATTGTAATATGTTTTGTAGCATAAGATTTAAGTATCATATATAGAGTATTTTTTCTACATCTTGCAGTAAGATGTGAAGACACTGATGTTTTTCTACAACGAATCATCAATAAATTTCAGCGGAAAAACATTCACTTATCTCTCATCATGGTCACACTGATCATTTTTCTGACATATTCAGTGCTATCTGCCTTCCATCAATCAAAACCAGGTTCAAAAACTAATGCAAAAATTTCCACAATATAAAATATTCCAATACTTAATTGAAATAATCGTGCGTATTGTCTAAAATGACACCGACAAGATAGCCACACAATAGGCCTTTAAATTAGACTACCGTCCAACCTAGCAGTGGTACTCTTAGAGTATTGCATTTCATGGACCTGCTGAGAAACTTTATCAAGAGACTGTTTCAGAGATGGAGAGAAATCAAGACAATTGATGGCATGCGATGTCACATAAGATTCTTAAAATCACGCAATTTATGCTTAAAACTTACGTAACTCTAGGTAAGCTTTGAGAAAAGTTAGGTATACTTTTAATGACGTTTTTGGAGATGCGATTAAAGCTACGCAACCTTTCTCTAAATGCTAGGTAACTTAACGATATGTAAGTTTCACTATGTTAGAAGACTTTTCGATTTTTCGATGGTATAAAGTCATGTAACTTTTGTGATACTTCTATGTAACTTCACGTGATACGTGGGTTTTTCGAATCATTCTTTACTAGAAAAAAAACTAACTTAAAATCTACGTTATGTTACGAGAAGCGTACAAAAAGCTATTTGGATTTTTCGTGAGCTTTTAAAAGATGCTTTCTCCGAAAAGATTCCGAAAAGCACACTCCATTCTGCTCACGTAAATTGCAGTGCTCTTCTATAAAAGGTAAAATTATCACTCCCGCCTGTCTGACCGCGCTATTTTCTGGCGCCTGTTTAATATGATTACCTCGGATCCGACCTCTATTTGATACGGGACTTAGCGCTTGCATGCATGTATTTTGGTCGCACAAGGAAAATTAAATTCTATCCAACTAATACGTGATTTCCTCAACTTCTACTTCAGGCCCACAACGGACGTTGGTACGATCAAACACACAGAGACTCAGATACTTACTGAAAGTATGTCATAAGACAAGTGCATAGCATTTGTGCTGAGCATAATCATTTGAGCTCGCTGCATTCAAATTCTCTGTGGTATCAAATAAGCTCGCTTCCCTTACATGGTATGTGGTAACAATTTTGTGGAGATAGCATTAAAATTACAATATCACCATTTAAAGAAACGTTTTACTTATAAAGTGCTAACCTTTTTTCTGTATAAAGAAAAACTATTGATAGTAAAAGTAGTAGTATGATACTGTTGAATGAGTGTGTTTGTTTTACTCATACGCCAGCATAGTTGACTAGTACGTGCATTGTGCTTGTGCCAAGAACCATCATCTGAACTTGCTGTGGTCGCATGGAATGTGGCAGTAATTTTCAGGGGGTAAATTAAATAGTAGTAGTACCACATTTTACAAGGTTGGTACAACTCTGTTGCATAGTACTATAATACTTACACTTTACTATAAAAAGAAAAATCAATAGTTTTTATAAAATTAGTAGTTCTGCAATAGAGGTTGTTGTTGTTTTGCTCACACAGTCGCGCTTTGATGTTGTATTCAGAGGAAAATACTGAAGCTGTATTCCTTTTTTGGTTCTTTTTGCTTTACAGCAATACCTGTACTTTTGATGGTGATGGAATTTCTGACATCTCATATCCTTCTTAGTGAAAAATGATAAAGTTGGCATGAATGAGCTGTTGGGTATTTGAATAGAGAGCTTAATTAAGTGATGGCGTTGGAAAGTCTGATAATTGATGGAAGGCAATAGTACTTTTTGATTTTTGTGGAGTGTGGTAGAACATAATAAAAGTAGTGAATCATGTTGAAGTATTTGAATTGGTAGCTTAAACAGACGATGTACAGTAATGATTATAAATTATAAATGTGTGTCACTCTTATAGTTTCTCTGTTGAATGATTTATTAAAAAATCATGAACAATGAATGATTTACAGCAGCTAAGATAAGGGGTGATGCTTTAAATGTAAAAATGAGGGTCAAATGGTGCACTGATTTAGATAGTATTTATGAGGTAAATCATGGTGTGCATTACATGTAATGCCCAATGAAAAATTCAGGTTATAATATGCTGTTGAATATAAAGGTAAATATTGTCAAGCCTGCACTCAATCATCAGTGTCACTACTGATTTAGTTCAGCCTCAAAACGCGGACAGAGATTTACACATTCTAATATTGTGTGGAGCGTCATAGTTCATTAAGATAGTGACTATTTTAACTTTTATATTATATTTTTCAGAGCTGCAGTCAACTTTAAACTCATACAGAGGAATCGAATGGGTGATTTTGAGCATTATAATTGTTTAACATGTATTCTGCTAGTAGTAATCAACCATGTATGGCACTGCTGAAAACGAGGAATTGCATGCCTTTGAAACATTGAGCTATAATGAATTAAAAGTTTTTATTCAAAACTGTTATTGTGGTGTAAGCAGTTCTCATTCGCAATTGCCGGCAGAAAACTGCATTAATTTCCAATAAATTATCAGCCGAATAAATGAATGTTGCACAAGCCAGCTTAAGACAAAAAGACCTATACAATGGCAGCTTTTTCTACTCTGATAGTTGCCTCTATAATGCCATCTAGGCCTACATCAACACTTCTCTCACTGAGAATTTTTTGACATGATGTGTTTCAGTCCAAAAGACCATAACTACTTTCCTTGCATAACTAAAAACTGATGAATACATACATGGCACTATTCGCACTATTCTCTCGACTGATGCAGGTGGAATATTTATAATTGCATAATGATGTATCAACCACCAATGAAGCCTCCACCTCTGCTGTCATTTCCTCCAAAAATTTTACCACCGCCACTTCTCCTGCTCCTACGAGCTTCAAAGTTTGAAATTCGATCTCTACCTGTTGAACCTCTTCTATTAGCGAGTTTGGGGTTGCTCTCTTCATTAGATAGTATAGGCTCACGAGATATCTTCGATTGCTCTAATGATGATGCAAAATCATTCATCTCCATGTTAAGTTGAAAAAAATTCCCTTGCTTGTCAGAATTAGGAAGATCCAGATTTTCATCAAAACGAGGATTTTCAGGTGGTTGATTGCTGCAGCTGCCATCACCTTCTTCGTTATTTACATCTTCAAAATCGTCCTCATTTTTATCGTCTCCACCAAAAATCATACGTAAAATGTTTCCCATACTTTCGATGGCTAAAAAAAGATATCAAATGAGAAAAATATCATCATTATTACTAGCAGAATCATAAAAAATTGCGGCTGCACCAAGATAAATTTACCAATCTGAACATCTCTTCTGTCACCGAATTGACCCCTTAGCAAAGAGGTTCCCACCGTATCGTTTTGTCCGTATACCTTTATCTCTGGAAGCCATGCGACACCTAGTTTTGCACAGTCAACGTATTTATCATCGCCCTTTCTAGTGACTTCATCCTCATTTCCACATAATGCTGTACCAACAAACAAACCTTCCTTCAAGAATCGACGAGCTACTCCGGGAAGCGCACTGTTGATTGCATCTACAACTTCGTGGTCAGTATTACCATGTCCAGTTCCATCCAAAAAAGCAATAGCAGAATAATTTCTTACAAACCCAGAAACTAAAAAATCCTTCTGAGTCATCTTCTTGACTAGATGACGATTATCCCAAATTCGTTTCCCTGCTTTGGCAAAGGCAATAAAACTATCTGGAAAAAAGAACAAAATCGTTTGATAAGAAAAGTACAAGCAGTAACGAATAAACACTTTCAAGGGAATAATAAATGTCAAAGTAATAACTTTTCTATCGAAGCGATAAATAAATTACCTGGAAAAAATTGTGTCGTGTTTCCATCTGGTACACTAGCATAAAAGTGTTTAAATTTCGCGTTCTCTATAACTGTAGCCATATCTGACCACGAATTTAAACCTATTCCATTTTCAATAGGTAGTGTTTCAACGATTACATGAACATTTGGAGTTTCGCGTCTCTGAAATTGCTTACATATCGGGTCAGAAGAAATACCAAGTGGATCGTTTGCGGAAGCCTCAAAATTCTTGTATAACCCGCAACCGTACGCACCAACTTTCATGTTGTAATGTTTTTTCAAATGTGCCGCAGCAAGATCGACCATGCCTCTGACAGTTCTTGACATACTACATCGTGCTGAATACATGAAGATCACCCAGAGCTGCACAGCTGATTCAGTTTCAGTTTCTAATGCGTTGGTATCCGAATAAGTATGATTAAGATGCGACGCCACATTGAGTATGTACCGATCGACTTCAACTCCCTTTTTGTCACGTTTTATGTCATCCTTAGAGTCGATTTTCATCCAATAAATAGGAAGGAGTTCTACAATATGTTGCGAATGAGTGAATAATTGTGAATCAGATTCAGCACGAACTCGAAATTTTTCTTTTTCCCTTTCGTCAGTACTTTTCAGTCCTTCATAGGCACTTTGCAGCAAAATAAATATTCTCTCGAACAATGCCAGCTTCTCTGGTTGATTCAAAAGCTTGTCAGGATGAAAGCGACGACTGAGCTCCCGAAATCTGGATTTCACTTCACTTTTGGTTGCATCGCGTTCAACATCGAGTAGATCCCATGGAGCCAACTCCTCGAGGTAGTCGATTCCAATCATTTCTGTCTTTTTCTCAAGCCACTCTACATGTTCATCAACTGCATCTGTTGTCTGATCGCTTTCATCGATAATGATCTGTTTGAAAGCCCACATGCTGAATTCTTGCTCCTGCGCATCGTCACTCTTGTGCACGGGACGCAAGTGCACTTCTGAATATTCTTTCTCACCAAAATTACCACTAGTCAAATAAGAATAGGACCCATCAGCATTAGGCATACCGGCATTTCCCTGAAGCAATATTTTGAGGTAGAAGAAATCTCCACTGTTTTCGAATAAATCATCACTCCAGATCTGTGTCATATTCACTATTGGGTTCACTGCCCCAAGAGCAACTGCGAGAGGAACTTGTGAAATTTTATGCTGTAAACTTAATGCGCTATCATCTGAAGTCGTCGAGTAGAATTCAAATTCCTGCTCTTTAACTCCTTTTCGACATTTTCGTAATTGAACTCTATAACTTTTATTGATGACAGATGGGTCATCAGTTCCCAGAGATATTCGTTGACCTTTCTGAAATTGTTCTTTTGCTTGAATAGATCCGTTTGATTGCCTTGAGATGACTCTTTGCCCACATGGTGCCATTACTTCTAGCACATAACGAAAACTAGGTGATGATTCGATTTTTACAATCTTGAGCGATTTGCATTGATCTAATTGACGATATCCTTTCAAAGTAACGTAGTCTCCAATCCGTAAACGTGGTTTACTCGTTTTGCCACCCCCACAGGCGCAACAAGCTTGATTCGGTTTATACTCTGACGAAGGATATTCTAAATGACCATATGTCGGGCAAAAATGACTGTTTTTTGTGTAGGCATCACATCCATTCGTTCCATCGAACCATCCCTGAAAATCAAGACATATTGTCGGGCTATCATCGTCATGTACTGTTGGTAAAATAGATTCAATATGTATACAACGTCGTGGGCTAGCGTTGAGAGTAGTTATTTGGTAAGTATTACAAGTTGACACTTTTCCTCCAAGAAATTGCTTTGGTCTACAGGAAGCATCATTGGAATGCGTGATTCCACTGGTTGTGTTAACGGCTTCGCCTGTAGTCGAGTTGGAGTCATTAGAGTCGACCTGAGCATTTGTGTATTTGATCCACAACAGCGACGAAATATACAACAAAGTAAAAGTTTTCATCTTGACTATGAAGGACTAGAAATAATGCTGCTTTGATGCAAATGTGATTTTGTGATGCCAGTCATTCCAAATGATCGAAATTCAATTCATGATACGATAAAAGAATCTCATCGTAGAATCATCGGGAGGGAGAGTTCATCCCACCAGGCATTTTGACCGACACGACGCACGGTCGAAAATGACTAAATTTTTATAGTTAAGTGTGGAAATAACTGCTAAAATAGAGAGCAGGGTAAGTGTGACATTATACTCTCCCTGTGCCTGTAGGCCACATGGGCATGATGGCAGCTACTGCACAAATCCCAACCCCAACTGCCACTACGCAGGGGACCCCATGACAAACACTCCTGGCCATTGATACATGTCCCATCGACCTGACCAGGACAGACAGCTCCCTGACACCTGCTAGTGCTGCTGCATTGTCTGCCTTGAGGGCATGCATTGTAGCTCCTGCAATCCCAATGATCATCTACCTAGAGACTTCCCTCCAATTGACTCCTGACCAGCTGACTGAATAAAATTTGATTGCAACTTCCAGGGAGAGGACGCTGCAGGTTGGTTCCTCAAAGACATGGAAGATTAGGAGGAGGAACTGATGGATGACCTTGATCAAGACGTCTTCCTCCAATTCCTGACTGACTCCACTATGATCCCTCTATCAGAAGCCATCCCCATCATCACCAAATTGTGGATTGTAGATGACCTTCAATTCATGGCGATGGAGAATGACATAATCAGAGACCTTGTCAAGAAATTGACCAACCTCTTCATCAAGGGTGGACTGGGACTTGACCTGCCCCTGAGTATGGAACAAATTCTTAATCAGTCTGTGTACTACTTTAAAACCATGGCCAGAATATCCCACAACCCACTTGGAAACAATTTCTCCCAGGTAAGCATCAGATTGCTGAAACTTCAGCATGACCTCAGAATGGCTCATGTCAACAAGACTGAGTTCCCATCCTTGAATCTCCATACAGCCAGATCAGTAGCAGTGACCTTTCAGACTGTCTGTCAGGAGCTGGCAAACTTGCGCAGGGTGACTGGAATAATTATATCCTACATCATTTGCAAGAGACTCATTCCCAGACCTGAGGACCACCACCCAAGAAATAGCTATGTCTCCTTTGATGAAGAAATGATCTCCTGCCCACCCATCATTCTTTGATGGTAATTGCCACACAAGGAACTTCGATGAGTGTGTGTTGGAGAGGTACGAAAAGGTGGGCCCCTTCACAGAAACCCTCAAGATCGACACCATCACCATTTGGAATGCTCTTCACCAGATGTTCCACAGCACTGAGGCCTGGTCGATCGGACGAGGGATTGAGCATTCAAAGAACTGCCGAACTCTCTACCACTTGCTCTGTGCGCACTCCTCAGACTGCCAGAGCCTTTAAAAGGAGATGAATCGCCTCAAGACCGATATAAACATCCTCCGCTACAGCAAGGATAGCCACGCCAACACTACACACCTTAGACGTCCTGTTTGGCCCATATTAATCTCCACAGCAATGCTTTGGACTACGTAGAGCACAGTGTCACTCCCTGGACTGAGACTCAGATGGTGAATAAACTTCTGACCATTACTCACAACCACCTCGAGTAAGCCATCATGACCATTCGACAGAGTGATGAGATGAACCCGAATTTCAACTCCGCCAAGGAATACTTGCTCCAGACCTACAGGCTGAAGGTTGACACAAGGAAGCACTTTTCTGCTCAGAGAGCTTTCGTCTCATCCTTTATTTCCACTAGGACCACTATTAAGGCGTCCACTCGGGCCAAGGACCCCAACCCAGCCACGACAACTGCACTTATTGAGCAGGCAGCACAGACCTGCCTCGCATCGCGTGCACGACCTAACTTTGACCCAGTTTCAGTGGCAGCTCTGATCAGGTATGGTACGATTGTATCAAGGGTGTACTCCAATGCTGAGTACAAGACCCTTGCCCCTGCCCACCAACAGGCCTTACATTCCTTTGAGATACCAACCTGACCAGTAAGTCCAGCAAGAAGAAGTCGGATATGCGTTCCGTGAGTGTCGTCACCACGGCTTCCTCTTCTGGCCCCGACCAAGGCACTGGCACTACCACTGACCCGCAGACCTCTGTTGCGGTGGCTGAGCAACCTGCTCTGCCTAACAACAATGACTGAGAACGCCAGCTCCCAAGGACTGCTTCTTCAGCAACACGATCCTCCAGTACTACTGGATGCGGGCCTCGACGAACCGTCGAGAGAAACTACTGATCAGTTGTGAGGTACGTCCACTGCTATTATCTTGAACTTGACAAATCCAGCTCGACTCGTTGAACAACCCATTTGCCCTTGATACAGGACACTCGGCCTACGGCCAAGGACCCAACTGATTAGTCGGCTGGACAAAGATTTGGATTTTTTTGACCTGTTATCTCTTGATACAGAACATGCAGCAATGGAAAAATCTTTGATAAAGCTGTGCGCATGGCTCGTTTCCCAATGACTTTTGGTCGATTGACCATGACAAACCCGGTAGCTCGTTTGACAGCTCTACCCACCAGTAAAAAACTATGAATTTAGAACTCAATTCACATGTTGACATTTTTCATATTAGGCCATAATACACTAGTGTTCTTAGACTATAATAGACCCGTCTCAGTGTACGGTTACGACCCAGATCTGCTTGCAAAACCCTTCCCAAACCATAAGTGGCGTGCTG
>JALLAW010001062.1:0-10204 GCA_036939535.1 Cyclotella kingstonii | reverse complement strand
CTATTAAACAATAGTGCATCTGGGTCTCCTGTTGTCAATAGTGGAGGAGGATTTGGTTTTGGACTAGGTCATTTGCTAGCTTGATATTAGTTATTTACTATGATATGTTATACCCTGCCCAACCACTACTTTTTGGCATGTGTTAAGAATGAGACTGATCCTACTTTTTTCATTCCAACCTCAGAGGTAGGATCTGACCTCTGTCTATAGAACGCTTCTGAGATAATTACAGTTTTTTATGCCCCATCCGACGACTGCTATTTTGCTCGCGTGTTTAGAATGAGATCGAACCTCTCTCTATACTAGTAGTAGTCGTACAAGCACTACTACTAATATAGTACTCCTACTTTTTTCCTTCTGCACATCCATGTCGGATCCGACCTCTGTCTCTAGAACGGCCCATAGAGCTCTTTCTCGTCGACGCGATGACAGGCATCAACTTTATCTTTTACTCCTACCATTGACCATAGGAGTATTACCATTCCTACGTTGGAGTATATTGTTGTTATGTTCGGTATGACACCAGAGAGGTGTCCAGATGATTTCAACAGTGCAGCCGACCCTGGTAGATGACGAGTAATGGCTCGATCCTCACTAATTAGATACTATACTACATTCAAACAGTCGACTCATCGCAAGTTAGATTGTTGCAGAGTCCATCTTAATTCAAGTTTCTTGAGCAAGCACCTGATTCTTCACTGACATTTGTTTCGAACACTCAAAATTTGATAAACTGTACTCTCTCTGAAATTGCAGACTTTTCTGCGGTTAGAGCTTAATATTGTGCAATTCAATTATCTGAGTTTTGATAATCTGTCAACAGAGTGTAGAGATGAAGGCTGAACATTTTGATAGCGAATTTGAAGCGTTTTTACGAAAGCTACTTGCAAAGTGAGTAGTTCTACGCATCATTTTTACCAAAGTGAAACATGCACGGTAATAGACGTACTAAACACTTTTAATTTTGTATCGAAAGTGCTGCAAATGTGATGATAAATAATCTTCCCGATACGAAGAAGCTTTTCTTGGAAGCTTTGGAAGTTGTTTTCATACCCAAACAGATTGCTCGTCAGTTCATTCTCGCGGTAGCACTAGAGTCGTCAATGGTCAGTTCTATTCTAAGTGGACGACGAAGCTCCACTGAAGTTGATTCTTTGTAGATCTCTAACACTGCACTCCTTCATCTTTCATCCAAAATACCTAGGTCACTTTGAACCAATTATTTAACCTCTTCCGAACACTATGCGCAAGTGTATCAACCCACTCTCGGCTTATTCGTCAGTTGCATTCTCAGCAAAACATAGCCGAATCTCAAGATGAATGGATGGACCTTGCAGAGCAAATCGATAATATTCAAGGGAATGATATCTGGCGCACCGAGAAGAAATGCGCACTGTATGAGAGTGATAGAATTCAGGCCCGTATTGATGAATTGGTGAGAATTCTGTATTTTTAACATTCCCTTCGCTAGAACCTTCACCTTCATGGGGCATTTGTTTAAGAGACTCAACATTGTTACTTTAAGGTTCACTTGATGCGCCGTCGCGATATCTTTGACCTCATGTTCACTCTTCGTGGAGGCATTGGGCGTAACCACTTTGGACTCCTTCATGAAGGACTTTTCAGCCGGGCATTGGCGGGATCAAAATTACTTATTGAAACATATCATAACGTAGTCTGCGCTGCTCTTGATTTCGTGTGCGATGCACCTGTTGCTCCAAATGACGACCCGATTCCAAATGACTCGCGTCTTGCTTTCTTTAATGAAACGCGACATTCTTATGGTAGAACTGCATTCTTGTGTTCGGGAGGCGCTGCATTGGGATTTTATCACGTTGGCGTGTTGAAAGCATTGATGGAGAATGGATTAATGCCACGTGTTCTAGGTGGAAGTTCGGCTGGATCTATCGTTACTGCCATGATCGCTACGCGTACGGATGAAGAGTGTTTCCGGGATTTCTTTCAAGTGAAAGGCACCAATGCACCAGGTCATAGTGGTATAATTAAGACTGATTTCTTTCGACCTGTAGGATATGCAGCTGATAAGAAAAATGGCGAGAATCATCAGAAAGAAGCGAGCAAGGATGGGGGATTCAAAAGAGCTTTTCAGCTATTTTTCCCCTTGACACTGCGAAATATGACGTCCTTCATTTATGATGTCTTAACAGGTTTCAAACGACCGAAGGATATGCTGAAGAGTGACACTCGTCATTTAGAAGAATGCCTGCGTGCAAACATCGGTGACTTTACTTTCCAGGAAGCTTTCGATAGAACAGGAAGAATCCTTAACATAACAGTATCGCCTCAAAGTCGAAGTGATCCTCCAAGATTGCTCAACTATCTAACTTCGCCGCATGTTCTCATTTGGAGTGCTTCCTTGGCATCGTCATCACTGCCAGGAGTTTTTGAAGCAAACAGGTTAATGGTAAAAGATGCTGATGGAACAGAGCGTTACGAGAGTACGTCTGGTATGACAATGCATTTTCAAGATGGCAGTATGGAAGCGGACCTCCCAATGCAGCAACTCTCTGAAATGTTCAATGTTAACCACTTCATCATTAGTCAAGCAAATCCCCATGCAGTCATGTTTGCATCTTTTAGTTTAAAAAAGTCAGTGTGGGCCCATCCTATAGTCGGAAACATTAATGGAATACTTCTCTTCATTAAAAATCAGGTACTTTCTTTCTAGTAACTTTTCGCGATTTCTCAACGAATATTTTCATTCTTATTGTGGCAACATGACATTTTACTTTTTTACATCCCACAGTTGAAGTCATATCTCCGAAATGTTTTTGATTTGTGTGGTGGTCGAAGAATCGCCCCACTGTGGGACACTAGACGAAATATGGCGTAAGGACAATAACCAAGCATATCACGAAATTAGTAATTCAGTGTATCAAATCTTCTTTTGCTTGTTCATATTTTAAAGGACTCAATTTTTCACACAAGAATATGAAGGTAGAGATACTGATATCTCTCTCATACCTTGGCAGAACCATAGATCTTTAAGAAGTGCAATGTTCCACCTAATTCATAACCCAACTCGTTCGGAGTTTTTAGATTGGGTACAAGCTGCCGAAAGAGAAACATGGAGGTAAGAGCATTTTTCCCAGTGGTCTGCCTTGGTTAAAGTACTATGCGTTCACTGGTGATCTAAATCTGCGAACCAATAGGTATATACCAAGAATTAAAAGTCACTGTGCAGAGGAAAGAACCCTAGACCGCTGTGTTCAAAGACTTCGAAAGAAAATAATGATGCAGTCTTTAGAGAAACAAGGTTCTCCACATATGGATCTGTACAAATCGAAAGACGGTGATGTCGGAAGAAACTTAAATGCTAGGACACCAAGCTTCTTTCAAAGCCCGAGCCTAATTTGTTTAGGAGGCCTTAATGTTCTCGACCCCTTTGAAACAGTTGAAAGTATTGATAAAGAAAGAAAAGACGCTACTCAAAATTATTCAACGCAGTCTGATCTTCCAATGTCAACAAATGTGAATGTCACACCAGGGTGGGGAGGCATGGGCCTTCAAGGAAACCATTCTTTTACAAATTTGAACATCCATCGATCCCCATCTGAAGCAGAAGGTTCCGGAATTTTTATTGGTGATGGAGACGATGATGATGATGATGATGACACTCTGAAAAGCGACGAGAACAAGCAAGGAAGACGTGGAAGTTGGGCGAGACAAATGGGAGGAGCTACGACTGAAAATTACATCAAAACCTCTCATATGGCAGACTTCTACTATCGTAAAACTCATAGTCATGGAGATTTGGCTCACGGTGAATCTGAATCAACTCCAGATAAAGGTGCCAGGACGTTTTCGACGTCTCATCTCAGTCAGCATGATAAACAATGAATAATAACTTAAAAGTAATTATTGAATAAAGCATTTCAATAGTTTCATTGTGCTATTGTTGTTTTGCAATTAATTGAAGTCTAAATCAGTAATGAAAATGATTCATAATTTCACTCTTGCTCTGCTTTTTTTGATGGTTGGTCAAACAAAATGTTCACAACTTTAGTTTCAAAATGAAACAGTTCGTTATCGTCCTCAGAATCGCTATCAAATGCAGGTGCTTTTACCTTAGAAAAAATATCAACGTCATCCTCTTGAGATTGCACACCATCCTTTGACTGTGTGTTTCTATCCTCACCCTCTTCAGCACTGTCAAGAACAATATCAAACTCATCTTCCCTCTCTTCATACATCACATTATGATCAAGTGCTTGGAAATCTGGAGCAAAAGCAATCCAATCCATTCTGGGACCCCAAATATCAATCAAGCCATCAGATGTTGCTACTGCAATAAATGAGCGTGTAGGATGACAACTAAGATTATTTAGAGATACTTGAGGTCCGGTTAGCTGATCTAGAAGTTCTCCGGTGACAGTATTCCATAAAAAGAGAAGATAATTATCTCCTGCTTGTGGATAAGAATTGCATCCACCGACCACATATTCTCCATCACCTAAAAAGTCACATGATGCCCATGGCGCTTTAGATACTAGATCTTGGAATACGAAGCTGGGCTTGATGTGTAAGGGTCCTGACTCACTCTCACCAGAATCACTTCTAGTTTCTAGTTCTTTCAGATCATCCAAATCATACAATCTCAGAGCGCAATCTGCTGAATTGATGAGAATAAATTTTCCGTTGTTGCTTACAACTACTTGCAAGGCTGGTGCTCTCCCAGGAATTTCAATGCAATACGAAGGTTCAATTTTTGAGGACGAAGTACTAGATGTGGTATAAGTCGCATCAACCCCATGCAAAACATCCATTATGAGTTCGGAAAGAACAAATTTTAAAAGAGAGCCACACTTAGTGACAGCGTAAATGATGTCACCATCTTTTCCAAATGTAGCACAAGTTACGAAGAAGTTAAACGATGGATCTGTCTGAACTTGAGTAGCTTCGTCATTTTCAGGCGGGACAAGATAAATGATGTTCCCTGTATTGTTCGCCATTTCTTCATCAAACAACTTTCTAATCGTATCGATTCGGTTACTCAAATTCGTGTCGTATGTGTTATTTTCATCATTAGCTATAGATATACTTTCACTTTGGTGGTCTCTAATTGTGATCTTTGAAGGAAGGGTCTCGTAGAACGCCATGGGAGGAATCCAAAATACCGCCAAACTTCCATCAGTCATACACACCAAACCTGAGAGGTTATCACGAGGATGGAGTTGCACCTGGTCACCAAGTGGTTGAGGTAGTTCGAGAAAGAGGGAAGAGTATCGTATGGCGGGAACTGAGACGGAAGGCGATGAAGAGGAAAACTGTTCAACAAAAGGGCTAAAGGATAGTTTCGATTTTTTATTATCTGGTTGGATAGTTTCATATTCTTCACAGAGATTATGTTGTTGTGACTTAGACCCTCTACCTGATACTATGGTTAGATGAGAGGGATTATCAGATGTTGATAATCCTTTTTTTGTAATAAATATTTCATTGCATCGAACAGGTCTAGCTTCCCTGAAAGTTATTGTATCGATTTGAACAGGAATTTCTTCGTCTTTATCATCTTCACAGAAAACTGAAGTACTCGTCACCTCCGGTTTGTGATGCCTCGGCTGCTCACTAAAGATCAAGTTTCTACACGATTTAGACGTTTTGAACAACAAATTTACAGAGGATGACAACCCACAAAAAGAGTTACTGGGACAGTTTGCAGTATCTGGATTTGTGACATCGGGAGCTGCACTGGTATTGTCTTTACCCACATATGTCCTATTTGTCATCCACTGTCTTTTGACTGCTTCAACACAATTTAATGCAACTAATGGATGAGTATTATCGATCAAGCGAACATTGCGATCCCACTTTGCCCCAACAAGCAGGGTATGGCTGCTACGGTCCCAACTGAGACTAGTAGCCCCGTTCGTATGTTGTAGCTGCTGTCGGGCCTTCTTCTCTATATTACTACTGCTGACAGTATTGCTAGTTACTCTGTTAGATTCTATCTTAAGACCATTTGCATTATTTGCAGGGTCCATAGAGATCGGTGTGGTCTGCTTCACTCCTTTATCAAGACTTCTAGTTGCACTCTTCCAGTCATCCAAACAACTTTCTGATGCTGAGTTATCAAGATCAGAGCTTCGATGGTTTCGTGCCATTAATTCGCTTAATTCAGGATAAGGAAGTGGCTTATACAAAGCGCTCAATGTTCGACTCATAAAATCATGACAAGTGATCAATCCTGAGGCATGACCACATGCTAAGAAGGTTCCACGACGATTAAATGAAACGGTATTGCAAGCTATCCAAGGCATTTCCTCTTCATCACAACTATCTTTAGTGGTGGAGACCTTTTTGGATGAATGGACTTTTGTTCTCCGTGTTCGCCTTGGGGCATTACTTAGCTTACGACTGAGTCTATTGAGGTCAGAACCTTCAGTGGGCTTAATTTCAGCACGGTTAAGATTATCCTCTTCATATAGCGGTTTTGCATCACTTCGTAAGCTATCCATTGGCTGTATCTTTGAAAGATTTTCCTGCGATGGTTTCTTGCTTCTACCATCATTATCATCGTCATCTACAGCCGTCTGTTCCTCTAATGAACATTTCGATGATTCTGAAATGGACCTGCTAATTTTGAAGGAAGAAGTGGAACTGTCATCACCTTTTTTCTCTTCATTGACGTCGATAGCTACATTGACTCCACTGGTATCTGTCTCACATGAAGATAATTCTTCGAATTTATTGACGGAATTTTTATTGTTCAAAGACTCTTTTAAAGAATTTTCAGTTTTCATAGTCCGCCTCTTTTTAATTTGAGCAGTAGTTTCGGTCTGTTTGACACACGATTTTGTTGTTCTCGTGAGGCTATGTGCTTTGATCTGACATTGGTCCTGGCAGAGCCCACTCTCAGCATTGCCCTGGGTCTGCCTGGAAGGATGAAGCGATCGTCCAATTGATATTGTCGAGTCGATTCGGTCTGGCAGGTGGCGTTTGAAGGGATCGAGAAGAACATGATTCATTTCATTCAGGCAGGGTGTCGAAACAGGAGACAACTAGGAGTACTACCTACTCTGGCTAGCTTTTTATCCAAGCGGACGTTGTGCAGAAAATACAGTAGGAGTACTCCTATAAGAAAATCATCTCCTTGACACAGATTTGTTTGGTATAGTACTGTACTACCATAGGAGTACTGACACATACAGTATAGTATAGTAGTACTTATTGTACTCCTACTATCTATTGAATGTACTATAAGTAATTGGGAAAATCAGTCAAGATCATTCAACCAACACTTGACAACTTACAAAAAGAAGTGTTTCCTTGAGGAAAAGTGATGCTTCAAGAATGCCGCCATCGGACTAATCTGTCTCTGTTTCACGCTATTTTATATTGCACGAGTCTCTCCACATTGTTCGTTCTGTCTATTTATGTATTCGTTCCATCGCATGTGAGAATTCTACCTCGTGATTCTGCAGTACACATCCGATGGCGGTCCGCCATTGTATTGAGTGTCATGCTGATAGGATTTATTACTTATCCCCGTCTTTTCTGTACACCTAATCACATGGGAGTTGAACTAAGCGATGAAAACGACAAGTTATTTCATCCCCCATGGTTCATCTATCTTGGTTTCTCTTTCCAGCCAGGACAAGACCTTCTGATTGTCATCCATGTGTTACTGCTTTATTTAGGTTCTTTGGCACAAACTTGGATTCAGATTTTCAATTATGCGTGCGTTGTTCGCGAGAAAGATATAAGGGAAGAGCAATCATCTTTGAAACAGTTAACAGACCAAGTCACTCGAGTTGACATGAAAAAGTTTTATCTATACGTGTACCACTCATTCTATCAATTACACGTTCAGCCTAGACTCGATTCACTACAACTATTTGTAAGCAACTACAACCATCGATGGATTATAATACGTAACCTAATCATAGCACCACTCACAGAAGAAATTATCTTCCGTGCATGTTTCTTGCCACCATTATTGTTCAGTGGACTCTCCTCAACGCAGGCTTCATGGACTGCACCTCTCTTTTTTGGAGGCGCCCACTGTCATCATCATTTATGTAGACAGTGTTGGGGGAATTTATCCCTGTCAAAGAAACCATTAAAAGAAACATTACGTCGCTTAATACCTGGGCCGTTGGTGTTACAGTGGGTATACACTGTTTTATTTGGTGCATATGCGTCACATGTATTTATAAGAACTGGTAGCATATTTGGAGTTATACTGGCACATTCTCTTTGTAACTATATGGGTTTACCTGATTTTTCGTTCATTTGGAAAGATCAGTGCTATAGACGATTTCTTGGATGGTCATATTTGACAGGAATTTTTCTATTTATCGTGGGATTTGATTCTCCATTGTTTCCCTCACTTAGTATGCTTACTTCTCTTGTTGCAGCAGCTAAATAAAGTCTTAGATGACAGCGAACATAAACGTAAAGAGATTTAACGTACTAATATCTAATGAAAATACTCTTAGCTGTATAGTGTATCATTTGTTAAGCTACCTTCATTGCAACAAATTGTATCACTGTCCGGCCATGATCTCCATCGAAACATATTTCATCTTTCAAGATTCGCCAATTCCGAGCAACCTTTCCAATGATTGTATCGGCGTCCCCACCCGAAAACATTTTTCTCAATTCCCAACGCTCCAAAACATTGCTTTCCTTTGGATGGTCGAATTCCCAGTCAGCACAGTCAGAAGGCTTACAGAAATGACTTACGGCAATGATTGTTCCAACAGATAGTATCAACGGGTGTGGTAATCTCGCTGATAAGGGATTCAAATCAAATGGTAATGACTCTAGTGGGCTCCGTGCGGAGGACATAGCTGCATGAGAAGATGAATGAGCAAGATACAATAATAATTTTCTGTTCAAGTATCGATTAGATATAATGCAACAAATGTTTGAATCTACATCGCCTGCATGAGATGATTGTGATTGACCATGCTTATGCAGTGCTTTGTCGTTGGTAAAATATTCCTGAAACTCATACAGCTTATTCAAATCCATGAAGATTGTGCGTGTGACATCATCCACACCCCGATTCCTCCAAAGTGGTATGCAGCGCTTGGAGCTACCTTTATGATTGTCGATACCAATAAATTGAAGTGGAAATCTCATCGCATGATTTGGTTTGAGGTTTTGTTCAACTATATTTTCTAGTTTGAATAAAGAATTGTAATGCTCTTTTAACTCTTCTGCTAAAAAACATATGTCTCTCCCAGCTCCACTTCCTAAATCCAAAACTAATTTAGAAAGTTTCACTTTCATGTTGACATTATCACACACTGATGGGTTAAGCGTTGAGAATTTTCTTGTTTCTGTTGTCAAAAAATCTTTTAATAACGGTAAAACTTCGGATGAGACCAGTGGACTAGGCTTCCACAATCTCGGCAATTTGTGAAATGAAATCAATAATGATCTATTAATGCTCTGTGAAGGGGTGTCAAATTGTGTCACTAGTTTCATAGATGTCGCTTCAAGCCAAAGACTGTCATCATCAATCAGTACTTGCCGAACCAGCCAAGGTTTTCGAGACTGAGATGTTGTTTTGCTCTCAAGAGCAAAAAATAACTGATGAATGACCGAATCATCATTTGCTTCAGAAAAGGAATGCCGACAATTTTGGGGAATTAAAATTGCAAACTCAACATTTCTAGGGGGAAGTTCACATGCTCTTTCTCCACTAACCAGTGTTGATAAAGGCAGATTGATTACTGTAACGCCATCATCTTGAACAAGGTTTTTGATGTTAGTATTGTCTCTTATGGTAGGAATGAAGAGATGCTGCTTACAATACTCTTCGAACGAACGTAGATCAACAAGTGGTAGAGTTGTTTTGGTTAAATTTTTGGCTTTATTTGTACCAAGATTGAGTGGGTCACAAGGATTGGACTGCCATCCATAAAGCCATTCTCTGACAGTAACGATTTGATATTGGTATTCGTGGTGCTTGCAACGAGTAGAAGAAGACATTCATCCCACCACCATCTTCAACACGCAACGATACTTCGGATGTGGAGGACGTCCTGTAGTCGGGCGATAAAGGAACTTACACATCATTTCCGGACATTTTGACAGGTCCGGTAAGTACCATACCATACTATGCTAGCAAATTGAACAGATGAGTAACGTACATTTGTGAATATGTTTGCTAGTTGAGACTCTAGAGCAAGTACTCAATGCTTGCTGTACCAAATAAGTATCTAGAAGA
>JALLAW010001061.1:0-10208 GCA_036939535.1 Cyclotella kingstonii | reverse complement strand
TAAAATGATTACTAAAGTGTACATTCCTTGAAAGAAAACTTAATCTCAAATCATTTTTAACTGTAGGACTCACTCAATGTTTTCATACAAGAAAGATGCAGAGTGAACTGGAGAGTCATGAATAATATTGTTTCTTTCATTTCATATAAAACAAAGATTAATCTCAGTGAATCTTATTGAAAAATTTCTGATACTGTTATTTGTGCTATTGATGATACATTTTTAACTCTTGGATGCTTTGTCCTTCCTCTCTCTGAAACAAGAAAGATGGTTCTAACATAATAAAAAAGTCTCCAGTATAGTACAGATAAAAAGTCTAGAAAATTTCACAATTATCTGATAAAATAAAGTTCATGCTCAAGTTCTCTATGCGTGAACAGTGTATTGCAAATGATGCTTAATATCCTCATTATTTAAGTGCAACCAAACTCTGCTTGTAACTCTGAATAAAACAAATCATGTTTCATTCCTTATCAGGCATAGTATCATTGGGTGCTTTTTTAATGGGATTTTTTGTCTGATCATAATATCTTTTTAGATCTCTCATATTTTTTATCTGAAAGAAAAACACTGATTGTAGCTTGCCCATCATTCTAATCATCCATCCCTAAACTTTTGACTCTACCCATGGCATGCAGCCAACTTGATATGAAAGAGTTCTTCATACCTCCACTTACATTTGCTCATATGGAAAAAAGAACAATAACAGAAATTATAAACTGAAAGCTGACTCAGCATGCAGGAGTGATGTAGAGGAAATGCCAATATGCATTGTAATACTGCAGCAATATCGATGTGACAATCTCTGGAGAGGGGCCCTAATGTTTTTGATTGAGGAGTAGAATCAATATAGTTCACTCATAAACTATGTGTGTTTATGTCATGTAAAGCTAATCTTTGACTGGGACTAAGGCTCAATAAATTTATTATTTTGACTAGCATTTCAATTCTTCATTGGATTTTAACATCATGGCTAAAAATTGATCACTTGTGGATTTAATCATCTCATTGTGACTTTCATATGAGCCATTTTGGATGACTTCTCTATGCTTTGATAAATTGTCCATCATTCAACCAGTCACCCATGTTTTGACTATTTCTCCTTGACAGGTCAAGTCATTGATGATTGACCAGACAGCCATGATTTGCCAACTCATCCTTTTTTGTGAATTTAATACATATTTATATTTACTTTCTCTGTTGGTTTGATGACTTATCCATGATTTAAGAACAGTTCATGATTCAACTAGTTGTCCTTGACTTAGCAAGTCATCAATGTTTCAGCAATAACCTACCTCTAGTTTGAAATTTCAGAGCTCATTTAATAGGTGGAAGCTTGGGCATAGATGGATAAGATATTTGTAGAACCTGTTTCCTTTGTCTATGGTAGTCTTTCGCTCTTCTATCGACACATTCAATATCATTCTCTTCTACAAGACTATCCTAGAGAAGTGGTAAGTATAGCCTAGCAATGCTCCACCTTTGGATAAAAATCACAATCCTGGACATAAAATCAAATCAGTTCTTTGTCATACTACAATGTAGGCATTGTTGAAGAGAAAGACAGTGGCCCTTCTGCAGTAATCCTTTTATAACTTGCTAGATCAGGTCTACTTACTCCTTTGCTGTCATAAGAACCGACCCCAACAACTCCTGAGGAAGGGGATCTCCAATAATATCATTAGAAGCCCAAAATACCCCCAAGCCTGTTGCATTTTTTTGCTATGAGATCCTTCTACCCCTGGTGCCTATCAATTTAAACATGTTTACTCTGTATCTGTTCAACCTCTGCTAGAAGGCAATGACCTCTTTTAGCCATTGTGGTGTGCATGGGAGACTATGCACCTGCGAAAGATGATGCTTAGAAAGTGGATATGCGACATAAACTGGGAGGATCCCTCTTACTTTAGGTCTCCACTCTGGCAACTTGATCTGTCCAACTCCAACAATGACCTCAGCCGATGCTCTCTTTCTTTGCCTTGGTATGAGAATCATTTTTCCAAGGAAAGTACCATAAATTGCAATTTTCAATTCCTACTCTCTATTTCTCTCTAAGTGTCAATCATGCTAGTACGAAAGAGGCCCTCCATTGCTTGGCCATTCTATCTGTCAGAGAATTGGAGTAACAAAATAAATCAAATTTCTGCTATAAATTACCACTACTAAGCCATAATGTGGGAGACAGAGGTTTTTTCCCTTGCTGTCATATACCACAGCAAGGATGCAACTAGGCGTTGATCCTTTAATTCGATGACTTTAGACCCTTCAACTCTTCGCTGCTAATAAACAAGTATAACCCGTAACAACACATAACATGTTTAATCCAGAATCTTACAAAATCTAATCATGGGTTATCTGCTCTCAGTCTCTAGCTTTATAGAACCCTCACATTTTTCTCCAGAGCTTCTCCTAAACCATGATTTTAATCTATACTTGTTGTGTTACACTCCTGAGATATCTCAGACTTCGTATCAGTTATACATTAAAGGACAGTTCCAGCTTCCTTCTCTCTCCTGGTTTCACATACTTGAACCAGAAAAAGATGTCCCTAGAGAAGTCTTCTTTGTTGTTCGCCATTTATGCAATTAGCCTGTAGCTCGCAGATTTATTGTTGTTATTCCCATTGGCATGAAAGCAATGATTGGCCAGGATGGCTACCTCTCCTTCTTATATAGTAGTTGCCACCGTTTTTGTCATTGTAGTCACAAATCTTAAATGAAACAACTAAAAGTTGTGTAAAGCCAGGAGGAGTGGGAGAGGCCTGATTTTTTCTTCCTTCACATCAAAATCTTAGTGAAGTTATTGATTGTGCACGTCATATTGACAAACAGAAATCTGTTCAGATTTGAGAGCTAATATTCTTACATGAAAATAATTTGGGTTTATTTTTTGAATCCTGAGAAAGATTGGTTCGAAACATGTCAATATCACCTGCTTTAGTTCTCATCAGGCAGTGTTTCCAATTCTTCTCTAATATCTTGAAGTGCTTTTGTAGAAAGTAGGCTCTAAGCATCTAATTTTTTCACGATGGTCTGTAGTCAGTAATACTGAAGGAACAACTATGTTGCTGATCTGAAAGTGAGTGCCAGATCTCTGACCCTTTGAAAAATCCGATGCGTCTGCCAGTGTATGCCTGAAGAAGTTGTCTGTGATCTTTTTCACAGAAAGTTGAAACCTCTACCCAGGAGTTTGGATGTTGAATAATCTTCAGAGCTCCATCTGGTGGAGTCGTCATTGTTGGTCTTCTTTCAACATCTGCTGTTATCTCCTGTGTCAATTCGACTTTGCAGTATTAGTAATTAGCATCATGTCTTGTCTTATAAAAATGCGCTCATTGTATTTTTCTACCATCTAGCATCACATTTTTCCTGTTTGGGGTATCTGTTTTAACTTTTATCGAGAGTACTCTATGGTGACCATACCTTCAGATTTGCCCAGGTTTTCACTCTTGTCGACTTTGCGTCACAAACTGCAGAATCATAATCTACATACTTGCCTCTGTAGGCCTAGGTACGTTGACTCTGGCCAATTGATTTATTGCTTTTTCATTGAAAAATACTGTCGCTACTTCTGCTGCATTCCACACAGTGTTTAGCTCAGTCAACAAGGCACATTTGTCCACGAAGTCTGCCGCTCCCCATCTAGAGCCCAGGTGTGTTGTCATTTGTTTTGCTGAAACTCTTATGTACCCCACTTGCTCTGCATTTCACTCTAACAAATTATTTTCTTTTACTGTTCCTCGATAGAGCTCTTTAAGCCCTCCTCCTACACTTAGATATGTCTGGAATACCTCAACCTGCTTTTCATGTTCTGCTTCCACCATACCTCGCTCTCTTGCTTTGAAAGGTCTCCCTTCTGGGTACACTCCTGGGTTATCAGGAGCAATAAAAGGTGTGTTGATTTCGAATGCTTTTAGACACTCATTTTTGTTCAATAGCATTCCTATGTGACCATTATTTCCTCCTCAAATGGTGTCGCAATTGGAGCTGCGATGGTAGCTCTTCTTCCAAGAGACCTATGGCCTGAGTTGTCGGCTGTCATATATTTTCATGACTATTTCCACAGAAAAACTCAATCAGAGCAAAAGCGTCTGTTATGGGTCAGCTAGCGCTCTGATGGAACATGTAGTGATAACGGAAGAAGTTGTTGCAGCACTTGTCGAAGAGCATTCAAAAGATATTGAGGAACAGATGTTATGAATGGAAACCTTGGCCAAGGCCATGACAGAGTTGGTGACTAGAATGTAGGCGCAACGATACAAAAGCGGGAAAGGTGAAAAGAGAAAAGGCAGACTATTTGATAAAACTTGCAGAGCCATCCCTTGCGCTCACTGTGGCAAAAAACATTCAAATCATTTAGCGAATGCTCGGAATTGAATGCCAATACTGCACAGAGACCATTAGGATGGAAATATATAATAAGTCGTGACAATTAATGGGGCCACAAATAGTTAGTAGTATATAAAATGTAAAAAGTAAACTAAAGCAAACAGCTACTTCTTACAATCATACGATGATGATGAAAATAAAAAAAGTAGGAAAAGCGACAATGCATGTGAGTTGGGCTGATAAAAAAGAGCCAGTCCTGATATTAGACCCTAAGGAAGCATCCATTTTGTGCAAGAGAATGAAAACTTACGAGTAAAATGACACGCGCACTAATCGATAAGGTTACCAATGGATCAGAACTTAAAAAAATCCAGTACAGTACTACTGTCGTTTGCTAATCTGTCTGATAAAGCAAGAGAAGCATATGAACTGCAAGTCCTTAGTTAGTGTGGCAAAGTTGGACATGAAGGGTACAGCACAGTATATCATTCAAGTAAAATGGGTGGAGAAGTTTTCAAAAAGGTTGAGCTTACATTGAAACTCACAGGAATCTAGTCTTCCAAGGGTGCATGAACTCAGCAGGACTGTAATAGATGCAGTGAAATAACCCAATGAATGAATTAATAGCAAATGTTCACGACTTACCATTGACAGCGTCAACCATACATTTTCTTCATGCAGCGGCAGAGTTTCCAGTTAAAGCAACATGGTTGAAGGCCATTCAAAATGGGCATTATGAATCTTGGTCTGGACTCATTGTTGACGCATTAAATTCACACTATCCCAACACAACGGCAACAATCAAAGGACATTAAAAAGCAAAGAAGCAATGTTAGATCCCTTGAAGTCAAGGTAAACAAGGAGAGTGGAGACGAACATGAAAAGGAACACTTACGTAAGACGGACAGGATTGTTAAAATATTTGAAGCTAAGGATACAATTCATACTGACAAGACGGATAACATAGCAGTGGTGTCAAGTAGAGGAAACAGATTTTTGAGAGTTTTCTATGTTGTTGATGGGAACTGAATCGACGTCGAACTAGTGATGGAACACTCTGATACAAACCTCATCAAAGTGTATAGGGCATTGTGGAAAAGATCACAATGTCAAAAGTAATAAAACCCAAAATGCATGTGTTAGGCAACATAGTGTCAAGTGCTTTCAAAGAAAATTGTGACTTACAGCTCACACTACCCGATACTAAATGCAGAATTCTAGCAAAAAGAGCCATACAAGAATTTAAAGCATGTTTCATTTCGATACTGGCAGCAGTGGGCAAGACATTTCCAATCAATCTATGTGATAGACTGGCTCCTTAGGCAATTCTTAGCTACTGCACGTTGCAAATTCAAATCAGAAGTCTGAGCACATGAATATGTGATTGGAAAATTTGATTATAGTAAAATGCCGTTTGGATCTTTAAGGTATGTAGTACAAATACAAGAATGATCAAAACTGAGACTCTCCTGGGCACCACATTCTATCGACGGATGGTAGTTACAAATTTCATCAGAGCATTATGGATCCTAAGAACTAGAAGAGAAAATGTAAAAAATAATAAGTGGTAAGAGAAATTTATCAATGCAATAATTGATGCAAAAAAGGCAAAATTTCAAACTACCGCCAATTAATGAAAGACCCACAGTGTAAGCAAAAATGGCACACATCATCTGCAAATGAGTATGGAATATTGGTTCAAGGGGTTGGTAATCGAATAAAAGGAAAAAAAACACAATATTTTTTTGTAAAGAAACAAGACATGCCTTTAAGAAAAGAATCCGGGATGTCACGTATGACAAATTTGTGTGAGAGATTAACCAAACAAAGCTGAAAAACTCCGCATAAGATTTACAGTAAGAGGAGATAAGATCAACTATCCTGATGATGTAAGCACCCCAACAGCTGACCTTTTATGAGTGAAAGCTCAACAGTATTCTTTCCACAAAAGAGGCGAAATGTGTGATGGTGGATATCAGCGATTTCTATTTGAGAACGCCGCTAGTCAGATATGAATATGCAAAAATCAAACTTACAGATATTCCGACCAAAATCATCGAATAATACAAACTGGAACAAAAGTGGATGAAAATGAATGTGTTTATGTGGAAATCTGCAAAGGAGTGTACAGCTTGCTGCAAGCAGATATCTTGGCTCATGAGTTGTTAGAAAATAGATAAGCAAAACACAGTTACACTCTAAGCAACCTCATACCGGGATTTTGGAAACACATCAGTAGACCAATTTTTACACTCGTGGTCGACGATTTTTAATGTTGACAGTATAAAAGAGTTTTACGAAATAGCAATTGTTTGGAAAGGTTCTAAATATGTTGGACGTGCTCTTGATTGGGATTTTGAACAAAGAATAGTCCAACTATCGAAGCCTGGATACATTGGTAAAGCTTTGAAACGTTTTCAAGTTGTAAAACCACTCAAACCGCAGAATTCACCCCACATTCACACTGTTCCAGCTAATGGAAGTAAAGTACAAATATCAGAAGAAGAAGATCTTGACCCAAGGTTGAATGAAAAAAGAAAAGAAATTATTTTATGGTGGTCGATCCAACTATATTGGTGGTACCCAGTACTGTAGCAGTACAGCAAGCGGTCCCGATCCAAATGACCTTGAGAAGAGAAAACAATTATTAGAGTCTTGTGCATTACAAGAAGAAGAAGTAATTACATACCAGGCAAGAGATATGATTTTAGCCATTCTTTTTGATGCCAGCTATCTTAATGAGCGAAACGCACGGAGCTGGATGGGAGGACACTTGTTTCTTACCTCAAACACGCAATATCCTCCAAATAATAGGTCTATATTAAAATGGCAGAAATATTAATGACAGTTATATCTTCGGCAGCAGAGGCAGAGTTAGGGGCGTTTTATATAAATGAAGAAGCCGTGTACATTAGAAATATACTTAAAGAAATGGGGCACTTACAGCCGTGTACTCTGATACAGACAGACAACTCCACTGCGGAGGGAATAGTCAATAACAAAGTCCAACCAAAGAGAACGAAATCGATGGATATGCGCTTCCATTGACTTAGAGATAGAGGAGACGTGCAGCGGCAAAGTCGTTTTTACTGGAGGCCGGAGAAGACGAGCCTCGCAGATTATTTTACGAAGCATCATCCACCGGCACACCATCAGAATATTAGAGGTGAATTTTTTACTAAAATAAAAGTATTGTGCGAGTCACAAAAAATCAAGAGTACGGAGGAAAAAGAATGAAAAATCAAGAACTCCAGGTAAATATGCTACGTATGCTGCAAGGGTGCGTCAGACCATATGTATGTAATACAAATCTTTGTAGTTCAGCATACGATAGCTAACTGATTTTCAATCTAGAAAACCTGTTCTAGAATTTTGAGGGTGCAAGCCCAGTTTTTGTGCTTCACTTAAGCATGTAGCTCATAATTTACGTAAGCACAGATTTACAACTACAATATTACGAGTATCTGCATCTAAGACCGTTGTTTATCGTAAGAAAGGTGGTACCGCCCCTTTATGAAATCTGTCCTCTCATTGTTGCTCTTATAAACCTCTCAGCCCTTCCATCGCTCGTTTAGAAGAAACCCACCCCCACAACAACTGACCACACGTCAACTAAATATTGGCGATCTAAACATCTCTCACTGTGTCTGCATCAAAAGACTTTTGTGAACTTGATTTTCACTATTTCTCCAAAAAGCTGCTCTATGAAGAGTTCCAACATTCAAATGATGTCCCATCGAATAATGCTCCCAGAATGAAACCAATGACAACTTCTATGATAACAGCCTCCAAAAATGAACTGCATCATAGTATGAAAGTCCTGCCAGCATATTTTTCTCCAAGAGTCTCACCATGAAAAAAAACATAAAATCATAGGCTTACATCTCTTCAATACAACAGTATATTTTAGTTCTCCCACTGAGAACCTATCATTACTCTCCCATCTATGTGATTAATAATGACTCCACTCCTTTAACCATTTACTTGACCAACGCAATCATCATACTACTACTCTTACAAAGTCATTTCGTACAACGTCACCTAGATGAAGCTTATTATTTCTTCCTCAATGACAATATCAACTCCTCTGATAATGATACCAAGACTTCCGCCTCTTTTTCTCCAAGAATTGATAAAACATATTATCTCACATTGTCACAACTTTCAATCCTGCATTATTCACTCATTGACTTCCATCCAAAAGTCCAACAGCATATCATTTACTCTTACTCCAAACAGTGAAACTGTTCCTTCAACTCCGACAAAATGAGAGGAAGTGCAGAAAGATCCTGACTCCTATCTATGGCTTTAGTCTCGAAATAAAAAAATTGTGATGCGATAGGCAACATGCATTGCAGCATCTGATGCGTCTACATGAGGGATATGCTCGCAAAAGGAATAACATCCTTCGGTTTGCGGAACGCACAAGTATCGTTTCCCCAGCCAGATAGACTGTGGAGGAAATTCAGGTAGGAATTTCACAGTGTAGAGATATGAAACGGCTCCTTGCTAGGGGTGAAGCTGGTCTGAAGAAAATTACCCTACGAAGCTGCATGACAATGGCACAAGATTCAGGCGACCACAATAAAGCATCTAACATTCAGACGATGTTAAACAGAGAACAATTGTGGTCAACGTGGAGAGCTCCAAGAGAGCCACCAATCATTCAAGAGGTAGCAGTGTCATGAGAATCACGACCATTGTCAATGGCATAGAAGTACATCACTACAATGAGAAAGCAACATAATCCGCAATTCAGGAAGAGATAAGACAGATTCACTTTAGCTCATGATGCACCGATAACATCTAACGGTCTGGGTGGGAAACTAAGACTCGTACAGGATGAAGAGTTAGCAAGGGGGATTATTTGGGAAGATTATGATCCCAGCGGAACTAGATGACGCTACTAAACTGATTCTATGGAAAATCGAGAAGATAGGGAAGCTAATACAAGTGAATCAACCTTTGAGATCCGAGATTTCCTCGTAACACAAGAGGACATTAGGTCGTACTGGTCAAAGGTCAAGGATTTCACCTTGTTGTCTTTGTCTAGCGTACATTTTGGACACTACAAAGCCGGAGTCAAAAGCTCAATTATTTTAGAGGTAATACAAAAATAAATAAATGTTTCTGCTATTTTGGGGCCCCAGAAACTTGGGGGATGGGTCTTCAGGTAATGCTTGAGAAATTCGCAGGAGTAGTCTTAGTGAACCAACTTAGAGCTATCCAGCTATATGAAGCTTATTTCAACTTATTCTACCAATTCTTCTTTAGATATAAAGCACTGAATGCTATGAAAGACAATAATCTACTTTCTGACGACCTTTATGGGTGCAAAGGATGTACGGCTGAAGATGGAACGTTCGATAAAACTCTTATGGCAGACTTGCCTCGTCAACTACATCAGCCTATGATAATCATGGCAGTTGAATTGCTATGATAGGGTAAACCATGTCAATATGTCCAAGATATAGATATCATTACTGCAGGGATTTCGTACCCCAATAGTGGCGGCCTTGAGCAGTCTCCAAGAGAGGAACTTCCTTAAACGTATATGCTTCGGAGATTCCGTATCTTATCTTGTCAGTTCTGATGAGTATTTTTTGGGTCTAGGTCATGGAAGTCGAGCCGCTCCCGCCGCTTAGCAACAACTCAGTACGATCATCTCACACATCTTCAAACAGAATGCTACTGGCACAATGATGCTCTTGACAACGTGCACTATGGTAGAGGTATAAATTACCTGTCTCAATTTATGAACAGTGCTCGTCTACGGTCTACATGAGTGGCTGTGCCTGCCGCTATGGAGGAGGTCTGTCCTACGTAACAACAGGTCTGTCCTGCGTAGTAGCACACCCTTGCAGACTTGCAAAGAGACAG
>JALLAW010001060.1:0-10219 GCA_036939535.1 Cyclotella kingstonii | reverse complement strand
CTTCCCTCCTGGGGTAGCTCCTGCTACCTCTTCCTCACACCCTTCCTCCTTCCTCTTGTTGACTTTAATCCCTTCCATGAGGCCATCTCAACCTCACTCCAGATAAGTGGAGCATGATTCACCAAGCTCTTTTGGAGCAATCTGAAGGTCATCAACAGGAGCATGGGCCTGAGACTAGGGTGAGTGAGATGTCTAACATTTACACAACAACAGTCACTGCCATCTGGAATTGTGGGTTGGAGTCACTGGAAGATAGATGGGAGGCTCTCATTATTAAAAAAAATAATATTACCCACATTTATTTCTGTCATGGAGTTTTCGGCTCCACGGGGGCTGTACTGTAAAGATAAAATTCCCCCATACTCGTGTCTACCTAACACTAACCTCCATTAGATGACTCGGAGTTGAAAAAGTGCACGTAGGTAGTACATATGTGTCTCCCCTGTCCAATGACTTTCTCAATGACCTAATGACCCATCCAGTTGGTTCTTCCAGCTCGTCCAGTGATCCAAGACCATGTCACGAAACCGGCTCAGTCCAACAGCGCAGGAGGTGAACGTGTGTCAGATTGATTCCCTCGTAGAATTAGAAGAGTGGGAGTCGCTGCCGCCAGAGTACAAGCGACAAGGCTCACTGTGTCGGACTCACGTGGACTGGGTGAGACCACAATTGCCACCAGTAGACGAACCGTCTAACGGCCATGACAGCCATGGATTCGAAGTCCGTCGCTCCTCTCCGAAAGCCTCTCGGCTACTCGCCGTGTTATCGTGCACACTGCTGGCGGGTGCTAGTGTACTAATTGCTACGGAGGAATTCACACAGGTGCAATCCTCGCAGCCTGTTGGCGGGTTGCCTAGATTCCTCTTTGGAGGAATCAATGGAGGAATTGTGGGGAACAGGCAGAGCAATTCCAACCAAAACTATAGCGACAATAACTACAACAACAACAACAACAATAATAACAATAACAACCACAACAACAACAACAATAACAACAATGAAGACTTGAAACATTCAGCCACCATAATTACCAACAGAATCAGTCTGGGACAAAATCAAGCCGTTTACAAACGTCCTCGAGATCCATATGCCGGATTTGGACCACCCCAATTCAATTATGTCTACAATACTGAGACAGTTCTTCAGGGAGGAGCTGCTTCATCCTCTTTGCCTGCATCTCCAGCTTTCCGCACCGCTCTCAGTGCCACACCCTTGACATCCTATGTTCCACCCTCCAAAGAGATGGAAAAGAGGACTGGTGATGTGGGTGTTCTTACAGAGGAAGAAACTACTGATATCCCTCTTACCAACGATGTTCCCATTATTTTTGATCCATTCTTTCATGGAGCTCTCATGGATGTATCCATTCTGCCTTACAACCCACTACTTGAGATGCCTGTTGTTTGGGATATACCCATTTCAGGTGGGGAGAGGATGCAAACCATCTTTGGACGATGCCTGAATATGGTGCAGTGCTCGGAGGTAGGGAGAGAGATTCTTTGGAGAGATTATGAACAGACTGGAGGCCGATTAGGAACAAGTCTACGGAAGCAGCAAGGACAGGATATTTACAACTTGCAAAATGAGGCTATTCTAGACGATTTTACTCATAGGTTTGATCCACCCTTGAAAATTGAGTTTTATGGTACATCCTCACCATTTGTTAATGTGGACTGCTCGACACCAGAGGGAGTGAATCGTGGAAGGTCACATGACCTTGCCACTTCAGATTTGGTCGATGTTGTTTACTCTCCGAATGTTACCGATCTCGCTCGTATGTTTGCACCTCCCATAGAAGCATATGGTAGGGCCATGGTTTTGATGCGACACCCTTTAGAGAGAATTGTGGCAATGTATGAATACTTGAAGGTGGCACCACAGGATGATCCTAGGGGACAGATCGTGAGAGAGATGAGTTTGGAACAGTTTGCCAAGAGTGGTAGGTATATCTATCTATTTTCCCATGCAGAAACAATACCCAATTTCCAAACTTTCACTCGTTTTTGTTACTTGGTGTCACACTAGACATGGTCCAAGACAACTTCCTAACTAGAAGTCTCAGTGGTAACGTCATTTCTCCCCTCCAAGACAAGGATTATGAGCTTGCTAAGGAAGTTCTAAAACGAAAATTTATTGTCGGATTATATGAACTCATGGAAGAGTCTATAACCCGCTTCGAAATGTTCTTTGGATGGAGTCTAGATGACGATGCTCGATCTTGTCGAACTCACCACGTGGACCTTGAAATGGGGGCACGATACAATGGGTATGCAAAAGACGTTGGTGCAATTAGTGGACAAGAGAGGGTACATCCGGAGCTGAATAGTGCGGCAATGGAAAGTATCACTGGGAAGATTAAATGGGATATGTCGCTTTTTGATTACGGGAAGTTTTTGTTTGAGTATCAAGGACGCGTGCTGTTCAAGTTGGATGCAATGTCACGAAGATAGAGCGGAGAATTTTAATGTTGCAACTGTAAGATAGGTTTCAAATCCATGCGTCACTTGATTCAATTCAACAAATAGCTATAGATGGAAAGATAGATTATTACACCGCTTTAGTATTTCTCTTATTCCTGCCGAATAACCCAATTTTCATTTTGGACACCTTTTTGGCATTTTCTTTATGGACAAATGGATTCATACATACTGCTGTTTGCCGTTCTTTCTCGACTATCTCAGGAGCACGAGTGTTGTAAGCAGGATGTCCCTTTGGATTATCTAACCATGTTTTAGACTCGGATGTCAAGTTGTCATTGATATCCTCAATCCATTCAATAATATCCAAAACACTCATTCGCTCATCTGGGCTTTCCATCCAACATCTCTCTATTACTGATTTCAAACAGGCAGGTATCCCATCGGGAAATGGCGGACGCGATCCTTCCAATGCGACAGCACTTGCTGCCTCAATCGGACCCATGTTAGAAAAAGGTTTCTCGCGACAGACCAGCTCCCATATGAGTAGTGAGAAAGAGTATACATCGGCGGAGTAGTGATATGGTTCGTGACGGATGACCTCTGGTGCCATGTATCTTTCCAATTTTTTCATTCATTTTATGAGACTCACAATCAAACATGAAAACAATACCTAGCTCAAAGTCTCACCGATAGGTACCAGTTTCTGCGGTGAGCTCTCCCCAACCATCACTAGTAGGCATGGCCTACTAGGAAGAGTAGGATAGTTTGTCAGTTATCGATCCAAACACCATAATCATTATTCTGAATATCTTACTCACATGTACGATCGCTGCTAGCCCAAAGTCTGTCAATTTAGCAGTAAAACATCCTGATTTAACAGCTCCATGCAAGAGGCAGTTGCTGGGTTTGATATCTCGGTGCATTATTTTCCTTTTATGGAGATAGAATAGACCCTTTGCTATATCGGAGATCACTTTGACGACAAAACCTGGAGGAGTATCATTTAACAACGCTTTAGATAAATCTCCCCCATCACAGTATTCTAACACAAGACAATATGTTATAGGTGACGGATTGTATATGGCACCAAGAAATCGAATGATATTTGGATGATGCAATCTCTTGAGCGAAGACAATTCCGTTCTCCAGCCATCTAGTCCAAGCTCCGACATTGATGCGACTTTCACTGCCACTAATTGTCCACACCACTTTCCCAAATAAGTTGTTCCTGCCGCACCTCTACCGATTCGTCTATGAAATTCAACATCGTAGAGACTAATCTCCCATTCCTCTAACTCTGGACAATCACTTTCTTTCTTGAGAGTAGTATCAGGTTGTTGCAAGTCCTCATTCGCCAATGTACTTGCGGCTATCAAAGTGTTTTGATCTACGGTGTACAGTTCTTCTCTTGTATCTAAACCCAAAAGATCCAAATTTTCTAACCCTTCATCATGGTGATCTAGCTCCTCCAATAAAAGAAGTTCCATGGAGTGGAGTCTATCCATGTAAAGAGTAATATCAGTCCAAAATTCTTCCATAGTCATGGCCTGATGATTCAAAAACGACAACAACGATGAAGTGCTACAATTCATAAGAATTATAGGCAAGAGTCACGATAACATACAAACACTGCAATCCAAAGAGTATACTGTATAGTAAGATGTAAAATCACCTACCTTCTGAAAGGAATGAACATCGAAATTCTTACGAATGTGGGCTTGTAGATTTTCCATGGCGTCGCTCTGTTTGAGGCTCTCACCAATCAGTCGAAGCAGGCAGTAGTAATTTTCATCCATCTCATGTATATCATTAGTGGGAACACGAATAGGATTTCCGGATTTAAATTGAATTCCCGTTTGTTGTTGCAAGTCCATGAGTATCTTATGCTGATTTTCGACAACCATAACAAGATCGTTCACTATGATGGGAAGTCGTGGAACAGTCGAGTCTTCATCTTTCCTTTCTCTGAAAGAATCTTGCTTTTCTAAAGCATTATTTTCCGGACTACAAGGTATTTCTGCGTGAATGACAGTATTGTTTGTAATATTCATAATGCCAGAGAGTGTTGCTCTCTCGAATCCAAAACTTTCCTTTAAAGTGACGAATGACAAGAGCAATTTCTTGATAGACGACAGATTTCTCCGGGCATCTTCACAGTCGTTATGTTTTAAAATATACTCCACGACATGGATTTTGATAATATTTGAGAGCAGGGATGTGAACTCCTTGACAACTCTATGAAACAACCAAATGTTCTCATCGTCCATTTTATCAGACTGTAGTTTGTCATATGTGATATCCAGTTCACTACTATTTTCTTTTCTGTTTGTATTGTTGCAATACTCTTGATCTACCAACTGCCGAATACGAAACAAGTTTGACGCGATGTTCTCTCGTGGATGAGTCTCACAATCCACATGGCCTTCATAAAAGAAAGTCATGGCGGAATTCGTTGCTATGCGCGCCGAGCGAACTTTTTGAGTGTAGATATGACAGACATGATGTGGATGGCACTCTAATAGAGTCACTGGTGACAATGTCATTTCATGATTGGTCTCACGAGAGGGTTGGAAGTGAACTTTGGCACCGGCGAGAGCGCAGGATGCACCACGCTCTCGTTGAATACAGTGAATGAGTCGTAGTGTGTAGCGAAGGGCTGTTGTAGATTTTGGCCATCGGGGCTTTGATGGTGTGCTTGTCATGCTTGGGAGTGGCCATGAAGAACTTGTTGACTCATGAAGAAGATCAAATCATGAATTATGATACGAGAAAGTCACGTTGCGATGACTTTTGTACAACTACCTAGGTACATACTCTGGATTATATGTTTAACATTATAGGACTTTTGTCCAACTCCGTTGTAGAGTTCCTATGTAGCATCACTCTTTGTCACTTTGACGAAAATCCATCTGCTCGTCAGTGAGTTCAAGACATAATGGTAGGAGTACTCTGTCTGAAGAGTTTCTGAAGAATAATTAATTTAATCACCAAGACCATAAATAATCATTAGCTAGTTTAAGTTAAAGACTGTAATTGTAGACAAAACACTATCCTATAGTAGAATTAACTAGACTGGGCATGGTCTCTGCCCTATACACAGAGGCAGCACAAATATCCATAAATTGTTATAGTGCCACCCTATACGTGACATTCATTTCTGAAATATTGAGTGCACAAAAAGAGGATGAAACTCATACTGGCACTATTAGCACTGCCACCCATTCTCTTACCAAAATGTTCTCCAAAACTGCACAAAATCTTGGAATACAAATACAATGCCAACAATTCTGGAGGCCCACACAATCATACAAAATCTCTTGCATTGAGAATGGTGCTAGAAGGAAGCCTGACTGACCATGTCTAGTGGAGTGATGGCCTCTGGTGATGTTGGGCTGGGCGATGCTGGTGCCAACTGTGGTAGCACTAGCTCATAGGGAGGTGGCATCTTTTTTGTTTTACTCAAAAAGTGCAGTTCTAATTTTTGAACCATATCTGAGGGTTGTATCAAACAGGCAACCAGTGAATTTTGGATTGCCTTGTTGAAATTTTGCTGAATTTGAATGATATTGCCTCCAAACTCGGAAAAATGAGGTTTCTTGGTAGTCTCATGATTCAGCCGATACTCAGCTGTTACAGTGATTTTACTTGCAATGAGTAGTTTATGAAATGTAGGTTAATCTTATTTTAAATTTTGAACCCCTTTAGATTATTAGGTTAGAGGGCAAAAATCCTTAAATTTAAGTCAGAAAAATGTAAAGGTATCTTCTTTATTAACTTTTGAACAACTAAGAATTAGAAAATGGAATTACTTTAATTAGATGGCTCGTGAAAAAATAAGTATTTGCACGTAAGGTTCGTTTCTACATGACTATAATTGATGACATGACATAATTTCAAAGATGCATAAAAATCTAGAGTACTACCATACTAGCATTATAATGATTCTCTCTAGAGCAATAAAGCATAACATTCTTGTTTTGTAATTGACCAAAATTTAGCAACATTTCCTCAGAATGATGAACATGGTAATAGGTCCCATTAAATCTAAATTGCTGAATTGCTCTCAACAAGACGAGTTTAACAAATGTACAGTCATACTTGTGGGACGAATATTCATTGAGTTATACTCAATAAACAACACAAAATGCGCTAGTACTAGTGATTATTTTTACACCACGTTTTTCTAAGTACAGTAGCCTTATTGTCTCATAGAGTACTCAAATAGAAGCTTAAATCAGCTATTCTAAACAGCTAGAAGTATCATAAACGGACTAGTATCGGCAGAGATACAATTTTTCAAAACTGCCTATTTTAATTCTCCATGGCTGTCATAGTCGATTCTACAGAACTGCCCAAGCTGGCCCGATGAGATGTCATTACATTTTTGAGTGCGCCAGAAATACTGCCCCCAAATTTCAGGCACATCAAAAATTCAAACCTCCTGTATCATATGAGAGAGAAAACAAAAGTGAGATACCTGTTACACCAATGCCTTTCCTTACTGTCGCTCCCTCTCTCCCCCCACCCTCACCTAATATTCACTCTTCACTACCGACAGTTCTGAACACCACCCCCATTCATCGCATCATTGCAGCAGCCACTTGCTGAAAAAAGGAGGAATGACCACCATAATCAGGGCTCCACCACCTCCTGATGAAGCACAATGGTAAGGAGATGCCAAGGGAGGCGACGATTGAGACGGGAAAGATAATTTCTCTCCTTGATTTTCGTCATGTTGAACCACTTCTCGTTGACATGAGCAATGTCATTCATGTCGTGGAAGTGGTATGTCTGGAGATCAATGTGGGAGATGCAGAAACTCGAGTGGGTCGCTTGTGAGAGAGGGTGAGGACGTATTTTAGGACACCTGTGATGGCTCTAATGGCCTTCTCTCACAGAAGCGGATAACTACCATCCTAGAGACACCAAGAGCCTTCGCCACTGCACGTTCTCCTCCCTTCAAAGAAAGTCCTTCAAGATGTTCCAAAGAAACGGATGACTTCTTCCGGCAGCAGTCGCCACATCTCCTCGATCCTGCATCAATGACATCATCATCAAACAATTTTTAACACGAGAACAAACAGCATTTAACACTCCAACTTTCACGTTGAAAAGGTCTGCAATTGAGCGTATGGAACCCTATCAAAGCTTCCCCTCCTTGAATCAAAGGAGCAACTCGAGGACAATCTGGTCTCATACTTCGTCTGAAGTGTAGCGGCTCTGTGGAGTCGTACAGGGTGGACGTTCGGGATGATGGTTGACACGTGCATGAACAACAAATTTATCCTCGACAGAAGGGGGCGACACCATTGAAGGCAGTTATGGAGTGTTGTGAGGGTGATGCCGGCGGCGCATCATTGTATGCATCAGAGGGAATATGAAATGAATATTCCGTGTGATGAGAGTAAAAAAGTACACTATCACAAGCAGGATGATGAGAAATGGAATGTTGGTGGGAGAAAGTCTGGGCGACATTTTCCGCCGGAGATATGGCCTCCAGCGGTGGCAAAAAGGGGGCGCCAGCCTATATGGTGGTGGTTGTAGGTACGAAATTCTAACATCTTGTGGCATTGTGTGTCTCTCTATTTAACCAATTCGATTAATCTTTCTGGCGTTGAACAGCTGGTGTAATATTGATTAATACTGCATCTAAATATTGAATTCCTTTCAAATTTCACTGAAGCATGCAGGTGATTCAAAATCAAGACAAAAACATACATTGGTCTCTTCTTGAAAAACTTTTTTCTTGAAAGAATTAGGAAACGGGAGTACTTTCATTAGAAAGCACACCAAAATGAAGTACATCTATATAAAGTTCATTTTTACATGATCAATATAGATGTTACGGCCATTCAAAAAATTAGTCACTATAATAAAATCAGAGTAGTTAGGTATTAAGAAAAATTCACCTAGACAGATGATTGTACTATACAGCATATTACTCTAGGCAGACAATAACACACATTCTTAATCGGATAATCACACTCCAGTTAGAAACTGTAAGGGCCTGAGAAATGTAGAGCAAATAAAACTGGCACTAATATACATAGCTATTCCTGATAGTAAACGACTGCTGGACCAGGGGAGGACTGCTGCAATGACATTGATTAGGAACTGTATGTGCCTAAGTGATGTAGGGCAAAAAATTGGTGCTCAGATTCGTATAGTAGTATAAGTGAAATTAATGTCTATCTATCTATGTATCCAACAAACATAATACCACATTTGTCTGTCAATAGCTCACATCAGTCAGTGGACCCCATTTTTGAGAACTGTACGTTAAAGTAGCTTGTATCCTAAATTTCTACACAACTGCGTTATAATACATAAAAAAATAAATGAATTCTAGGTTGTATCAGCTTTCTGCTCATCCGTCATTTGTATATGCCATTATTGATTTGAGCTGTTAGGAGTTTTTGCTGTAGGAAACCAAGAAAGCTCCATCAGACGTAGGACATTTATTTACCATTTAAAAGCGCTTTCTAAGAGCTTTTTGCCAAAATTGAGTACATTCTTTGGAAGAGGAGAGCGATCGTGTCATAGAATTCCTATGGTTGTAGTTTTTACAAGAATATACCGGCTATATGTCTTGGATTTGTCCTCACTATTTGAGCGACCTATATACCACTAAAAAAGTGGAGTCGAAATCGAGTTGTTTCTCTGGGGACTATTGACAGACAAATAAGATACATATGGTAGTAATCATTTGTGCAGCGACGCCATATACGTATGGTTACTGACTACTACTCGGGTTTTATTGTAATAGGACTTTTTTGAATTTATTTGCCAACTTGGTGGTGACCTTATTTTCAAAGTTCACAGACAAATACACCACGACGTTGGCGTTCAAGGAAGCTAATGATCAATTCATATTTTGAACAATTCATTAGTGGCTTGTTGCAAGCCTTTGAAGTCTCAAGAACGTCGATGGCATCATAAAAAGCCGCTTTATCAGTGGCAGAATCCTCGTCAGGAGCACGATCGTCCATCGGTGTCAAGGATGGCATGTTTGGACAGCTTCAGCAAAGTATGCCATGTGACAGATGTAGATTCTTCTAGGTGTCTACGGGCGGTCGTGTCGTTCGAAATTTTCGGCAAATATAACATGATTGGAGTCTAAGATAAGTGGGCTCATAACCTATGCCTCCAATATGTATATGGTTGATAGATACATACATGTAAATCCCCGTCATGTCAGTGACAGTATTCATATTGTCACTCAAAAATCCCCCTTTAATCCGAGCCGCACATTTTTTCGAGATTTCTCAAATGGTCGAAAATTCTGGAATCCCTGTATGAGTGTCGCTGATAGTATCCACTGTGTTCGCACTTTGACGATCGCAATATGGATAATGTCATTTCCGACAGTATGCATACTGTCATTGCCTATATAAATACGGTCATTGTCAACATTTTTGCGGAAATAGCAGTATGCATACTGTCATTATCTGTACATAAACTGCGATTTCCGATAATCGCCATATATATAGTGCTATTTTGGTCATTTTTTGGAAATAGCTGTATGCATACGGTTAATATTCTGTATGCATACTGAGATTTAAACGTATGCGTACGGTTACCATCCCTACATATACAGTCAATTAAATGTTTGGGTATAACTACGCTATCAAGTCCCTGATCATGTGCTATTAATCATGTAATAATGGATAAATAACTGCAATTCGATTTAATTTATTCTAATGTAACATTAGATTATGATGCAGATCAATAAATTAAATTATTAAAAGAATTTGCTCATGGTTTTCACAAATATGATTAATACGATGACACTTTGAAGT
>JALLAW010001059.1:0-10286 GCA_036939535.1 Cyclotella kingstonii | reverse complement strand
CATATGGGGATTGACTATTTATAACTGGCCCCCAGTTATAAATTGTCGATAACATTGATACTAACATTAATTTAACTAGAATTACAATGTTAAATAGGTAGTAAGAGATTTATTTACTAATATGGGTTACTGAATTAGTAAATGATGACATGAGCGGGTAATTTTTCTCGTTAGATAGTAAAACAAAAGTGATTTTCCACCTTTATTTTCCTAGTACTAATCTACTTACGTAATCCAATACTTAGCCTACTCATCTACTACGAGAGAATTCGACCATCAGGACAATGACAGCTGGTCTGTGAATTTGAAGCGGATTTCGGTTACTAACAATTTAATTACTACGATTGATCTTAGTCGCGGAGCCTTCTTTCTAGCAGCTATACTCAACGTTTTCACTGGAAGACATCCCCTCTTCCACTTGACGGTGCCAACAAACAATCCCCTCACAACAAGGCCTCCAGCTCTACCTCCATCATGAATAAATTCATGGATAAGAGCGGAAGAGGCAGACTAGAAAGAAGGGTATGCAGTCTGACCGCTGCGACTTTAGCCCTTACAGACCCGACAACAACTGCTCCCTGTTCTCCCTCGACGATCACCTTCGAGCCCGTGGCTTATCATCCGTCTGCTGACCCCTCTCTACATCGAACAAATAGTCCCCTGTGGCTCAGCTTAACGGCGTCGACCCTCGGTGGTTTTGACAATAAATGCTTTGAATGAGCAGACTACAGTCCCCTTGGTTGACCCGACGATCACCATTACAGGCGTCATCGCCATGGACGACGGTTCTCCTCCATCGATGACGCCACTCACGACCCACTCACCTAGCTCCACGTGTACGCAAGATCTCTGTTTAACTCTCTCGGAGAATCGCAACTTTATCGTACCAGTCCTGGGACTTATCCAGCTGGACTATGAAGGCCTGCCACTAACAGCAGAAGATATCACTAGATAGGAACTGGAGCAAGAGATTCTTTGTCTCAATAGGTCTACGAGAGTTTGGAGGGTCAAAAACACTTCATTTATTGCCTCCATCTTCAGATCATTCTCCAATTAAATGAGTTCACCGCCAGCCCTCAGGTCGGAAAATCACTTTTGGTGACTGTCTCTTTTCCTCCAGTCAAAGAAAGCGACTTCAAAATAGTTATTCTGGAATTCTGGGTGAAAATTACCAAAAGGGTGAACGTCCAGAGAAGGTCCATGTCGGAGGACCTCAAATTTATCCAGACTGAAAAAGAGGGCGACAGCGCGACAAGATTTCTTCCGGTAGCCCCGCCCCGGATCTGGCCTCTATCACCAAAATCTCTGAGTTTCTAACCTCACATGTAAGCCGCGGTAAATACTTCCATTGTTACACCGCCAATCCCTAGAGAGACGTCTCACAGGATTACAAGTTTATCCGTGGCTCCATGATCCCCTTGCGAGACATGATCCCCCTGTTTGACATGGACTTCACGGAGCGCAATGTCAGTCTCAAGATCAAACCCTGCCAGGCCTTTCATACAGATCAGAAAACCTTGTTTCTCGGGTTTCCCAACAAAGTCAACCCACACGTCGTGGAAGAAAATATCAAAAAACTTCTGAAGTGTATGGAATCGGAATTTGTGGTGACATGCGGCTTCGAGTTCGAGTCTTTAAAGGGGCTCAATATCGCTGTCTTAACCGGCTCCACGCCTTTTGAGAAAGAGATTCGCCATGACAGAGCTTTCACTCTTCAGACGGATCTTGAAGACTTGAAACGGATGCAATTTCTTCTTCAGGAGGCACAAAGGAGGGAGCTGGAATACTCGATGGGGCTACTTCACGCGGAGTGTTTCCGCTTCCACTGTCGGGACATCATAAGAGGCTATAGCTTTTTACATGGAATTGGTTAGCCTTCACGAAGCCTGTCAGTTCTCGGCAGAACCTTTACGTTTTGACGGCCTTCCAGCACTGGATCTGGAGTTGACGATTTGGCTTTATGATGATCCTTAGGACCCCAAAAGGGAAAAACCACGACCCTCTCGGTAAGGAAAATTTTCAGGAAGATGAACGTCAATAAGCTCCCTCTTTGGCTCTGTTTGTCGGAATCTGACTTTGGAGGGTTCTCGGGCTACTTTTCCAAAGGTGGAGATGGCTTTACCGAATATGTCTACACGTTGATGTCCTGCCTTGGGGTGAACAGTTGTCACGGGATGAGGAGCCATGACTGCCACGAGGAGGAGGCCTTGAAGCTGGTCAGTGCGAGCTTTGACCACAAACAGCTTGTTCTCATTAAGAGTGTGAAGAGGAGTAGCGAAGGGTATGCTTACGTGACGTCTGGCGAATCCTCGCTTTTGGCCATGAAAAGCAGCAAGGTCTTTGACTTCAGTACTGTGCAGGCGTTCCGTGAATCTCCTAGCAGTCTGTCCAAGTTGACGAAGGTCAACGAGAAAAAATGACCTCACGAAGAGAGCTGGAAAATCTCGCCTCCAGGTCTCGTTCAGGTCCATTTGCTCTCTTGGAGATTTTGTTTTCACCTCCAGCAGTTCCAAAGTTGGGAAGGACTTTTCATACAGTAACTGCAGCAGCATTTCTGAGGATAAATAAGTTGACCTTCGATCCTTTCTCAGTATCGTTCTGACGCCTCTATGTCAGATGGATATGAGTCAGGGGTTGGCAAGTTCTCTGGCCTATTTTCGCCGTCAGAGAAACGTGCTAGATCGACCTCTGAGGTTGTTGGGGATTCAGAGGATGGCATGTCCGTCTCCACTCTAGGACAGCTAGATGCCATTGATATGATAGTTGACTCGGACGGTAAAGACTCAGTTCCTCGCACTCCAAAGAGGTCAAAAATCTCGATTAAGATTCCCACCTCACCTTCGTCCTTCTTAGACTCCCTGGCCGTGAACCTTAGAGGCGATATAACTCTTATGCTAGAGAGGATTCAATTCCTTGAGAAGAACATAGAGGCGGTCCAAAGTGAAATCCCAGATGAACATTACCTTCTTTCGGCGTTATTTTTGTACTGTGGACAGAAGGAGGCCTCTCTGGAAGCTCCAAATTGTCCTTTCTTCGTGATGGAGATTCTGAAGTCCTATTGAGCTGAAGCCAGTAAGACCTCTGTGAGTTCTCCTGACTCAAATGACCAGGCAATTTTCTTTGGAGATGTTGCCAACAATGAGTAACCAAATAGCTCCGGTTCCTAATAGACGCTCTGCTACTAAGAACCGTGTATCTGGGGCAGACAATTGGGGTTATTGCTGCGCTCGCGGTCAACGGGACTCTATGGCCACACAATTTAGAAAAGGATTAGAAACACAACGACTACTTACTAGGGACACTCTATACGATAAGATTCGCTCCCCTCTCAATTCTCGTGGATGTCCCCACAGGATAAAGATGCAGCACTCGGTTCAGGGCAGGCACCAGTAGTCACTCCGAGTGAGGAGTTTTGAAGTAGGCCAGACATTCCAAGAAGGTCGAAGAAGGGAAGACAATCCAAAAAGGTCGAATATTGACTCGTTCAGATATTTTACAGATAAGATACCTTCGGGTGTGCTCCGGTTTATGATGTGCTAATTAGAAGGCTGCTCGTCCTTTGAAACTAAAATATTAAATCTGTGGTAGTAGGTAATCTTATGTCTAGGCTTGATGTCAACTTTACAGGCCTTCTAGAACTTAACCGTAACTGGCATTTTTCTCGGAGAAACCCCCTTTCCAACTGGCTTCAGAAAAGAGAGGTAAAAGTGATTGTTTCTTTCAATAGTCACACTTCGGAGTGCATCTCTCTTCACCAATCCGGGGGAGTTGGGCTAATAACCAGAGGCGATGCATCGAAACCCTAAAACGCTGGAGGAGGACTTCAGGAAGCTCGGCTGATGGGTGTCCAGGAAAATTTTCGTTAATCTGGCAAAAGTCTCTCGCGTGGTCATACCCTATCGTAATGGTTCAGTTCCCTCTTACAGCTTGAAAATCGCCTACCAACAACACCTGAGATATATCTTCTCTCATCAGCTTCTTCCTCCGTCCAGCCCACACAGGTTTATCCCCACAAGAAATCTTCGACCACGGCTTTATATCACTATGCAAAGACTGGTCTGCAAAGGGAGAAAAAGCATTCTTCTGCTATATTGCAATATCTCGATTGCCACACATTCTTTTCGTCGCAATATAGAACGGGCGGTCCCGGACTGTGAAGAATTCTCTCGCCGAACCTGGGACGAATCTCCTCCCGCCACTCACATCAATGTATCGATACCTATTGACGATTGCTTCAAATCTCGCGATCTTGAGGTGACCAATCTTAAAATCCTTCCCTTCTATGATTTTTCCGACAACCATAGAGTCTTTGTACGTCTCGTCAACTTCTTTGCTCGGACAAATCATTTGTAAGAATTGCAAAACAATCGAACGCAGACTGGTACTGGCAAATTAGAGATTAGTAGTTAACTGTCTAAAAGTTGTCGAACTCCAATTGACATTCATCAGATCCCCTAACGTGTACAGCTTCTAGAGGACCATGTCGCTCAGTGAAACCCTTTGGACTCGGTGACAAAGACTCATGACGATCCACAAACAGATCACTGAAATCAGAGCCCCTGCTGAAAATACTTCTGGAAAAATTCTTACACTCTCTTTACCTTACTGTCTGGAGGTTAAACTATGGTACGACAGATCGCATGCAATACAACAACTTCTACGTATGCAATCTGGTAGAGGTGGAACAGAGGGAGCTCCCTTAGGTTCGCCTGCAGGTGTTCTATTGTAGATCCTGACAGTTGGTCAGTCGAGCATTGCCTATAGCAGAGAGAGAAAGAGACAGCTTTCTTCTCTGGCGATAAGTCTCCACAAATCACATCTGGAGTCCTGTCTACAAGCTGCCTCAAACGCATTCGATTCGACAAAAGCTAGTATTATTGAAGCGAAATGTCATCCCGAGGCTACAAGAGAGACGTGGAGAGCAATTAAAAGAGTCACCAGAACTCTCGCAGGAGGCAGTGTGACTCGAGTTTCGACGGTCAAAGATGGAGTCGAAACGACACACACCACTAAGGTAGCTATTTAGGAGGCAATTCAAAACGAGGTTAGAGGCAGATTCACTCTAGCGCAAAATACTCCCATCATGAAATCCCCAGTAAGCCAAAGACTTAGACTTCGCAAGGGTGAATAGGTTGCAAGGGAGATTTTCTGGGGTGATTACTCTCCGCCGGCTGACCTAGATGAAGTCATCAAACTCGTCATTCGCAAAGTAGGCAGAATTGTCAAGATTAATGACCCGAAATCGGATTTGGACTTCTGGTCAGCCAAGATGCGATTGTCGCCTACTGGTCCAAAGCAAAAAAACACCTCTTCTTCCTGCTCCGGTATCAACTTCGGCCACTATAAAGCTAGTGTCAAAAGTAATCTCGTCACAGAGGTAATGGAACGCCAGCTAAATTTTACCTCATCCACAGGGATCCCTCCGGAAAGCTTGGATGTTGGCCTTCAAGATATATTAGAAAAAATGCTGGAGTTGCCCTAGTAGAAAAACTCCACGCTATCCAACTGTTCGAAACCGACTTCAATTTTTTCAACCATTTCTTCTTTTAAGGTCTGGCGCTGAAATCGATGGAACAGGCTAATCTTTTCGCAGATAAACTCTACGGATAGTTTGGTAGCACGGTGGACGATGCTAGGCTGGACAAGATTCTGACCACCGACCTCTCCAGTCAACTCAAACAACCATTAGCTATAGTCTCAGTGGATGCTACAAAGTGCTATGACAGAGTCGACCACGTCCCTATGTCCCTCACTTGGGACGCCTTTCTTGGTGGAAATAAAAATCCGATTTAAGCGACCTTGCATAACCTACAATACATGAAATTCTATGAACGTACTGGATATGTAGATTTGTCTTCCTGCTTAACCGGTACCGAAGATAAGTACTTCATGGGTCTGGGGCAAGGAAGTAGGGCAGCTCCTGCGACCTACTACAATTCCTCATGAACATACAAAAACGAGTGGGCATGGGGGCCAGTTCCACTTCTCCTTTTTGCAAAACTCACTTGTGTTCGGCCGGGCCGTGTATGTTGATGACACTGATTTACTCTCCTTCACCATAGACTGTCAATACCTTGAGGATCTCCTTCCACACACTCAACGGTATTTTCTCTGTGGCTTCACTCCACAGGCGGAGCCTTCAAAAAGAAGAGCTGTGTTTCGTACGGCATCGACTACGTCTGCTCAAAGGGCCTCTGGTTTATCAAGCCGATGGATGATCTTGCACTAAAATCCGGACTCCAGGCGGTACTCACTGCACAATTGAACACTTCCCCCTGGATCAAAGTAAGAAAATTCTAGGCATCTTTGACGTACCGAATAACGGTTTCAAAGCCCACTTCTCGTTCCTTGAAGAAAAGTCATCTTATTGGCTCTCAAAGATCAGGTTTCCACTTCACTGAATGTGGTTGGCCTATAAATATCAACTCACGCCAGAACTTCGCTTCGGTATTGGCACTGTAACCAACCCCTTTAATGAGGGCTGGAATGTTCTAGACTCGCTCGACTATCGCCTCCTTCCCACGCTAGGTACTTGCATAAATGTTCCCAAACAGCTACGTCGCATACCACTCTCTATTGGAGGCTTTGCTCTCACACCTCATTCTCCTGGCCTCTGTTTCGGACTTAGACTCACAGGTAAAACTCCATTTCTCGGTTAAGGGTCCCTCTACGGTTTGGAGATCTATATCTTTTTTGACTTTCTTTCCGAGCTTGTAGGGTAGTGGATGTGGTCACAAATTCGCTCCTCTCTTCAGGATGAGGACCTATCCCAGAGACTAGGAGCAGCTTTTTCTAATGGCTCTCTCATTGGTGTTACAGATGGATCATTTCGCCTATCAAACACATAGCAACCGAGCTGGGACTGGTTGGATACTGTACTGTAAAGAAACTCGCGTTCACATGCTGGGCTGGTTTGAACACAGCACTTCCGCCTCTTCTTACCGTGCTGAACTACTAGGTATCCTTGGGCTGCACTAGCCCTCTCTGATTTTTACCACTTTTAAGAGTGGGTAGCAGAGATATGGTGTGACAACAAAAGTGCGGTGAATCTCACACCTGCATTGGGTCCCCGAATCAGGTCCAACTCGAAGTGTGCCGACGTCCTAAGATACCTCAGGAATGTGAAATCACGTCTGTCCGGCAACATCCTGTACCGACATGTCTCTGGTCACATGGACCGAGCTCTTCATTGGAAGGCTCTATCATGCCCTGAAAATTTGAATTGTCTCTGTAATGAACTAGCTAAGGGTGCTGTAGAACAACCCATCATCCAAAACACGTACATCCTTCTCTTGGAATTCGCTGCGGTTTATTCTTCGTCAAAACTCACATCAAGACTTTCGGAGGATATCAGACTTGCAGCTGGGCTTACTCCCTTAGAGATTTCTTATGTAATAAAAAAAGTGATAGATGGACCGATGGCAGCTTCAAAATGGTCGACTAGCCTTCTCTCCACAGAGCTATGTTGAAAGCCTCACCTATCTTTCAAATTTGGCTTTCGAGACAGGCTTCTGGATTCTGCGGCGTTGGTTTCCGAGTTTCACGCTACAACAAAGGAGGAATCTCCTCGGCTTGCCCCTGCGGATGCTTTAAGACGGCCGGTCACCTCTGCGTTTGTTCGGACAGTCTTCGCACTAAACTTTTGTCAATGACGTGATCGACTTGGAATCCTGGCTGCTGAAATACAATCGATCAGACCATAACTGTCTAATCTCATACCAAAGTATCTCCTCTTCCGAAGTACAGTGAAGTTCCGCAACTTAGATCCGATGTCTCCTAGGATCGAGCATCTGGCTGCGAAACAGGACGAGATAGGTTGGAAAAAGTTTACGCAAGGGATGATTAGTAAATCCTTCCTCTCAATTCAACAAGCCCATCTGCGGTTCTGTGAACAATCGATCTCTACATTGGCTTGGACCTCGCAACTCATCACCAAACTCCTTAAAGTCTCCCACTCTCAATAGCTTCTCCGCAATCTGAGTGCAAAGGACAGGCTTTATCGCGTGAGGCTCCTTCAATCTAGCAGAAATGTGGAGCAACAGATCGAAGCTTTTGTTTACTTGGACGTTACGTTAGTTCCTGAAGAATGCAGATATTATCTTGAGATCAATTTCGATACTCTCGGCTCGTCCTCTCTAGAAAACAAAAAATACTGTTTGGCTGCTATGAATGCCGCAATGAAAGCCAACAACACACCCTCGCCAGTTAGACAACAGTCCAGCAGATTAGAAGAACTGCAGTGTGTAGGTCGCCTTCGTCAGCAGCTTCTTAGAGAGATTAATCCCAGTTCTCCCCACCTTTCCACTATTATACAGTTCTTCCGACCAATCGTTTAAGCTGTAACGACTCGCTTGACAAAAATACTCGTAAGATGTAAAAGACTTGGACGCAGGAAACGTCTAGAGGACAAAAATGACTGGGTGGTTGGAGATTACTTGGATGCCAATAGAGTCTTGGAGGCCGAGAAAGTTTCGGAGGTCAGGAAAGACTCGGAGGCCAAAATTTACTTACAGGCAGGAAATGACTTGGAAGTGGAAAGACTTGCAGGCTGACAACGACTTTGGGTCGGGAAAACATAAAATGTAAAACAGACTCGAGGTCTGGAAGACTTGGAAGGAAAATCAGGGTTGGACAAACCGGCTCGGTGGACGAAAACGACTAATAGGCCAAAACTATCCAAAGCCAAAATCACTTTGAGGCAAGAATTGACTGTAGGCTGAGAAATGCCAAAGCAGACTCGGGAGTCAGAAAAGACCTGGAAGCCAGAACGACTTGGTTGCCGGAAACGCCTTGGTAGATTAGGTTACCCGGAGGCCGGAAATTTTCTGGAAAAGCGTTTTCTTTGGGGGTCGTTGGTATGGACAAGGAGAAATTTAGTTGGGTCTTTTCCAGCAACTCTTAGCCTGGTAAATCAGTATTGAGCTCTCCCGCCTAAAAGCAGAGTTTTCTTGCTCCGCCTGAAAATTGTGCTCGCCCGAAGAAAAAATAAAATGAAAAATGAGGGGGTTATCCCGCCTCGGACTTTTGTACATATCTTGCCTCCGGGAGACGATTTTTCTTTGAAAAGACTTGTATTCGAGCGATCGAAACATCGAGAGCCAAAAGCGATCAGGATGCTGGAAGACTTAGAGGTTTAAACTAAGTCGGAGGCAGGATTAGGAAGTCTGTAAACGGATTCGATGCCGGATATGACTGAAAGGACATGGCGGCTAGTGAAGACCCAGAGAAGGAATACGACTTAAAATTCAAAACAAACTCGGAGGCCGCGAATTTTAGGTGACTAAATAATTCTTTGAGGCCAGTACCGAAGGTCCACACTGAGTCTAATTACAGTTCAGATTCAGAGGATACGGAAAAGACTCGGAGGCGGAAAATTACTCAAGGGTAGGGAATGACTTGGGAGTGGAAGACCCAGAGGACGACAACAACTTGGTGTGATTTTTTTATTTAGAGCCGGAGCGGACCTGGAAGCTAGAACAACTTGGTTACCAGGCACGCCTTGGTGACTGAGTTGCCGGAGGCCTGAGACCATCTGGAGAAGCGTCGTATAGGATCTTGGGTATGGACAAAAAAATGTTCAGCTGGGCCCCTTCTAGCTACTTTTGGCCCGAAAAATCAATGCTGTGCTCTCCCACCATAAAATTGAGTTTGATTTCAGTTCTTACGCCGCTGGACGCAGAAAACGACTTGAGGCCAAAATTGACTGAGTGGCCGGTGATTGCTTGGGTGTCATGAGAGTTTTGAAGGTAGGGAGAGATTCGCAGGCCGGATAAGACTCAGTGGCCAGAAATTACCCAAAGACAGTGAATGACTTGGAAATGGAAAACCCGGAGGTCGGTAAAAAAACTTTTTTGATGTAGAGCCGGAGAAGGCCTGTAAGTTAGAACAATTCAGCTACCGGATACGCCTTGGTGGCTGAGGTCATTTGAAGACCGGAGACTATCTGGGGAAGCATCGTGTGGAACTTTGGGTATGAGAAGATGTCTAGTTGAGCCCCTACCAGCTTCTGTTGGCCTAGAAAATCAATGTTGAGTTCTCCCGCCCTAAATTTGAGTTCTTCCGTCCAAGATTTGAGTAATTCAACCTCGCCAGTTAAACTGTGCCCTTCGACCCGCAACTCCAAACTTGAGATTGGGAAGAATTGGTGAAAGAAACAGCTCTGGAGACCACTTCGTCTCGGTGGACGAAAATGTTCAACTCGCCTAAACTACCCGAAGCCCGTAGGAATTGTTGTTGAGGAACCAGCAGCGACGGAGAGGGAGCCTGATGGGGAGCTGGAGGAAACA
>JALLAW010001058.1:0-10228 GCA_036939535.1 Cyclotella kingstonii | reverse complement strand
TTTCAGTGCCTCCGCTATGTCATATGGTAAAGAGGACCTATCAGCTTTTTCTGACGAAAGCCGAACTTGTGCGCATTGGTAGATTAGACCGATGACGTTGGCAATCGGATTTGTGGTAGTGTAAGTAATGTCGTCGATGATGACTGTTGTTGCAGGAGGAGCCAAGAGACGCTCATTTCTCTTTTTTCGACACAAATCACTGACGTCGCTATTGCTAAGGCGGCGTAAAGGTTCGAACTGGTCTTTATTTCGTTGGAGGAAAACGTAGTCATCGCATTCAATGCTGGGATAGGGATAGGCATGTGGTTCTGAGATAAGAGTAAATGCGCTGACTTTAATAGAGGCTTCAAGATGGTTAAAAGCTTGATGAAGAGCCAAATAGTTTATGAACACGTAAGCACTCATATGAACGATTACTTGCCATAGAGTCAACTGAGTCTTCCACACAAACTTATTTGTTGGTGGAATGAGTTAGCTAAGACTGCAGTAGAAGAAGGGTTAGATCAGGGGAGGACGATTTCTTTTGAAAGAACAGCGGTGATGTCGGCGAACCGATGAGTTTTGAACTAGTGAAGAAACAGGCACGTGATTTTTGTGCAATGACAACGTAGAGAGCTAGAAGTGTGATCGATTTGAAGAAGTAGACTGGTCTAATCTCCACAAAGCTTTAGCTACGTCGACCGATAAATTCAGAGTCTGGCTATCAAAACAACGCTCAGGATTTTCGGTTCTAGAGTACAAGTTGACAACTACGAAGGACAATTAGGATATACAGGATGTCCAAAATGCAACAGAAAGGAAACGGCATATCATCTAATGAAATGTTTTGACAAAGAAAGAAGAAAACTACTGATATAATAAGTTGAAGAACTTTCAGATTGGCTAAGAGAAAAGGAGAAAACTGACGAAGAAATTTTTCACTGGCTACTGATCTGTCTGAAATTCAGAGGAATACGTAGTTTTCAATCTCTTGGGCCATGTCGACGAATGTGAAGTCCTTGGTGAGAAGCCAAGATAAGATAAGATGGAGGAATCTGACGGAGGGAAGAGTGTCGCAGTGGTTTAGAAGATACAATCCAACCACTTAAAAGGAAAAAAGACGAGATTGATGGGGGCTGACTGAACTAGGAATCTAATTAGAAGATTGTTGAGGATAGCACACGCACAGTGGCTCTACAAGAATGTCTCTTTACTTAGGGACGAACTGAACTTCAGCAAACAAAAAGAGAGAGATATGTAGAAAAATGATAAACAATTTAGCTCAAACTAGAAACTCGGATTTTCCCAGCGGCAGTCAGTTTTTACGAAAATTCGATTTTGTGGTGAGTGGTGAATCACTAGAAGAAAAGAAATACTTGATCATGGATATGGAGCTGGCACTTCAATTGGAGCAGGGTAACAGGAAAGAAAAGGCTTGTCATAATAGGCAGGAGGACATCAGGCTGCAACGGCTAACAAATTAGGTCCATGGAACAGATGGGCGTGAAAGTGAAAGTCCAAGCCAACTGGTAGACAGCAGACTGAGCGACGAAGAAGATTTTTCAGAAGTTTTGAGATTACTGGGATTGGGAATTAGAGTAGTACTCGTATCTGTTATAGTGACGAATTGTATTGACAGCGAGATTTACAATCAGTGGGAGTTAGGGGAAACACAATTGAGGAGCAAGGAGTTGGCGATCACAGTCGAGCGTTCGTTACTCTCTACTTTTAATTCTTGTTGATTATTACATTATCTCAGTCTAAGATGAGTGGGCTCATAACCTGGACTACAAGTATACATAGTTTTATTAAACACTATGAATACTGGCTGCTCTTCGCATACGTGTTTCGACAGTATATAGCCTCAGTATAGGGTTTGTTCTGCAGAATCCCTTGCAATTAAACCCTATTTTCCCATGGCCTTGACCACCACAAAAAGAAGCACTCCTTGCAACTTCATGCTCAGTAACACGCGGCATACCTTGTTACCCTAAGAAAGCTTCTTCCAAACCAAGTAGCTTACGATTGTTTCCTGCTCCGGCAACCAAGGCTACATGCGACTCTAACATTTTCATTTCGCCAAATTTCATCAGCCACTCTTGTCAGATTGTTACCATCTACTTTCTTCTGATCAACTTCATTGAGAGCCCAAATAAACAACATCACCAACATTCAATTCACCATCAATTTCCCAGCACAAGTCTTCATTCTAATTGCTGCTTTTTTATCGATTCAAAGGCTTCAACTCATTCTTTTAGGACTAACCTGCAAAACTTCATTGTCATGGGTATGTTGTAATGTTCTCTGTATCATCAATCTCTACTGACGTCGCTGTCCAATGCCATAGCCCCAACTGATTTACCGGTCCAGTTTTACCTTCAAGTCATCAAAGTTTTCAAACAAATCAATCTCAAGTTCGTCGAGCAGCTCCTGATTTTCCTGATAATGTATCGCATCTAGTGATATTTATTGTCGATATCTTTTTCCTCATGTTTGTGCGTAATTGCGAACTCTTCACTAATTGGCACCTTCCTAAGCCCATCAACGCTAAGTGGGATAGTATAGTTCCGTGACAGTTGTATCCAATGATTGGATATCATAGTATCTTCTTGATTAGCTACGTTGCACAATAAAGAATAATATTAATAAATTAAAATTTAAAATCTGTTAAAAGCAAACCATACCATCTGTTGATTATTGTGCATTTGGTGCTCACTCAGTGCAGAGTGCTAGAGACCAATCATCATTAGTAAGTGTTGATGGTAATTCATCAATCAGACCAGTTACAGCAGTATCATCTTAGCCTCTATAAAATGATTTGTCAGTATACTTAATGGAGGAAGAGATAACTCTTCATTTTGGGGTTCATCAATTGGGATAAGTGCAACATATTTCTATTGATATCAGTCAACCAACTCTGCTCATAATACGAGACCATGAATTACCAAAGTGAGATAGTATTGGATGCTGTTTGCTTTTGCTTGATAAAGTAAATTAACAAAAAAACTCACCCAAATTGACTGTCGATCCCTCACGTGCAGGTTAAGCTTGCTCCTCAACTAAATCTTGATATTCACTTCCACACCAATTTCCCTCACAGTAAAATTATTGAGATTGTTGTTATTAAGCAGAGAAATCAATTGATCTTCATTGTGGAGGCTGTCTAAGAACTCAGTGTGCAATGGCAAGCTAGAAATATGACAACTAGGGAGCTGGCCAAATGTTATGTGGCAGGGTGATTTATGTCAAGTCGTTCAATCTTTCTGTGTATTATTCCTCCACATTACTGGTTTACAATTGATGCTCCACCTTGTTGGTGAGATAACTCTCACCTAATTGCCCAACTTATGTTCATTAGTCCGATTAAGTCATTCGACACCTCCGTTAGTCGAGGAGCGTCTTGGTGATCCTCTCACCATACACTCTGGCCATATTGCACGAATTTCAGAAATGACTTTGTCAATTAACTGTGAAATCTCAATTCAACTTCAATTCATTTAGTAGATTGTCACAATTAATAATAAGATTCTTTCAGTCTGATACATTTGCTATCAGGTGAAGATCTAAAGAATTTGCACCCGTTGTTGGCTTGGAGAATAGATGGTGGACCTAGCATTGTAAAGATGTCTACTCGGATGACGGCAGCGGCACGTTTTGAAACCATGGTAGTTGTAAAGGACATTTCAATTCCGTGGTAGATGTATGCAAGTAAGAATTTTAAATCACCATCTGGAGTAGATTAAAAATCTATCAAATCGATATGACCACAAGTGCCAAATCCACTTGTCAAGATGTGTTGATGACCCGCTATGACGTCTTTCTCTTCAGCCACTCAATCCAACGAGGGCGCGTCTCTGTGAATATCTTGCACGTCTCTCATGAGACGTTAACATACCTAGAGTTAACTCTGTGATAAAGCATAAGCCATTCGGATGATCGTCGCCATGTTCTGTTTGAAGGCATTTAACAGCTGCTTATGATAACAAACATGCTTCTTCTGGTCGAAAGGAATTTCATTACCATCACGAGACTTCAGTTGTCTTTCTAAGAGAACATCGTCGTCACCATCGAAAGTACACACAATAAACTTTTGAAGTGCTTGCCGACTTGTCGATGTCTTCCTCTTCAAATCTTTACAAGAGAAGTTCTACGTTTGATGCGTTATAAAAGATTCACAGTATAAAAATACTTGCTCTTATCCATGGCGAGCTTCTCGAATCCTTTCTCCGAATCAATGAATTCATTACTTGAACTTTTTTCAAGGCCTGTCATCTCGACTGGAGGAGAGCCACTCATTTTTAAAAGAGAGGGCATTAACCGTGATGAGGAGATTGGAAAATGTGATGCTGATTTTGGAGGGAAATTGCAATATTCGCCACTTGCATGTGTGTTCTTTACTTTTGTGAAAGTCTCACATGATTTTTTTGGCGAAAATGCATTATTGAAGTCTTTTATTAGTGAGCTCATAACATGGACAACCTGTATCCATAGTGTGAGCTCAAACTATCTACACTGGCAGTTGAATGCATACAGGTTTCGACAGTATTTATGTTAGTACCAGTATTTATATTGGGTCGGTGTATGTACTGGTAGGATCCATATGGGTTGAACGCCAGTATTCATGCTGTCAATCGATGCTATGAATATTGTTTGCCTAGGTTATGAACCCTATGACATATGACTCCGATCATGTAATATTCGCCTAAAATTCTTGTGAGTCCTTCACGAACAATGTAAAGAGTAGCGAACGTCCGACAATGATTGCCAAAGTAACAACAAAATAAACACTGTCACTGCAACGTATACTGGGATTCAAGAAAAGGCACAGTGGAAAATCACAAAAAAATCGTGGTTTGGAACAAATGGTCATTTCCCGATGGTAGTATGAATACTGGAAGTGCCACTTTATATACAGGATCGTTCCCCATACAGGTACTAAAATATATATACCCCCAGTATATATATTGGTACTAGTATATATTTATATGTTAGTACCCGCAAATGAAACGATCCTGTATGTAAACTGGCACATCCAATTTTCATTCTGCCATTGGAAAATCCCGTTTGTTCCGAACCAAATTTTTTTCCTGATTTTCTGTATTGTTCTTACTTCTTGAATCCCTGTATGCGTTGCACTGACAGTATCCACTTAGTTTTCACTTTTGTGATTACAGTATGGGCACTGTCATTTATAAATGGGTTTTGCCACTAATAAATTATGTTCTCTTAACTCTTTTGAGGGTTTGAATGTTTCTTCGTTCGCTTCTGATACAATAATCAATTAAATCTGAAAGATGAATGCGGCAAAGAAGTATGTCATTAATTTGTGCTCCAAACCAGTGGCTAAAGTTTGTAGATGAGTGGCTAGTTCTAGAGCTGAAGATTGTCTTTTTTACGCTAAGTCGGAGACATTTTTGCAGGTTTCTACCTACATCAGTGTTCATAATTTTGTGAAATACGCACATATCAAAGTTAGAGTGATAAACGAGTGAGCTCACAACCTGAATGGCCAGTATAACAATAATAATAACTTAATAAATTACCACATCTACTAACTGTACATTGTGGCAGACGAGTCTTTTTAGATGCCGCAGATAACAAAGAGCATCCCCGCCTGGAGCAGGAGTACTGTCAAATGACGGTACTCTTCAGGAAACAAATGCGACAGCATCTGTAACACATAGAACATAAAAAATAAACATTTATAGTAGTTTTCACAATCGGCCTGAGTAACATTGATGAGCGTCTATGGCGTGAATGAATACCCCCATTTTCTAGCCATATCCTTCTTCTTCTGCATTGACCTTGCTCTGATAACCTCGGCATCCCCATGTTCGACCAGGTACAACTCTTTCTCAACAAATTGAAGTCGGTGAGTTTAATCCATATCTTTGGCGCGTTTTAGACAGCTATAGCTTTCTGCCCCTCAGCTATTGCCACTACAGTATGGCAAACCTGCTACTTTTTCGGCTGAAGCAAAGAGGTTGGAAAATCTTTTCTTAGGGCTGCACGTTTTGTCGCTGGTTCATTGTTGAAGTAAGTGTAGTCGAAGGGAACACTACGTCTGAGAAAACGATCGAGCGCTATGGTGGGTCTAGCAAATGTTGAGTATTGATTTTTTCCTACCAGCGGTATTACTTTTGGTGCCTTTCCACTTTCCTCTTGCTGCTCTTGTGCCACCAAGTTGCTTATTTCCTCTGTCCAATTATTCTTTGTGTCTTCCTTGTTCACGTCATCATATTACGACAAAGCGCTTGGTTGCTTTAGACATGCTGTATCGATGTTCTGCTCCATCCCCTTTTGGTTAGACATTATTCTGATTAACTCTACATCTTCTTCCTCAGCCCTTGCCACTCATCTTGTCTCCAATTGGGATGTTTCTGCCGGAGCTTCATCCGTGGTAGTGGGTGCCATACTTACCAAAATTTTTACCACTACCTCTTTTACAGATCCGTCAATTGTAGATATCAGGCTTGCCGTTGTTATCGCTTTGTCTGTAGGTACCCTAGCTTCAATTTGTGCTGTGTCCATATCCTCGTCGATTTCTGCTCCCATCTCTATTAGTTCTGACATAATTGAAGAATTTGGTGCAGTTGTATCCATGTCTCGAGAGGCAAGGAGTCTCTGCTGCTCTTCCTTCATACGCGGATGTGTCCTGACTTCTTATCCTGGAAAATCATCTTCTGAGTGGGACATGTAGACAAATAGTCGGTATGAGTCGTCTAAGTGTCGGCTTCTGCCATCTACGTGTAGGCAATTGTTGGTCATGACTAGGGCTTGACCAAAGCGTACGAAAGTCTTTAGACGGTCGTCATCGCAATCTGAGTAGTTGCTTAGATGCTCGATGTAAAAGTCATCTAACGCAACGAGTACTGAGATTGGGCGGTATGTAGGCAGCTTCGGGTAGTCTCTGTCTGGGTAGTCCGAGTGGTGTCTGTCCTTGCTGCCGTCATACTGGCTAGGAGCATTCCTAAAGGACAGAATTGCTCTTACTTACACACACTGTAGATTTGGATAGAGATCAAGGACTTGAAATAGTATTAGATTAAGACATGCTCTGATCTCCATCTGTATTGGCCCTAAAGGATCACTGAAGGTGAGTTTAGTCAATAACTGAGGTAGATACATCCTTGATTTGCGTCGCTAACAATGTTCTCACCCTCATGAGAGGTTCCTTCGGAGCGCTGGGACCCACGCCAATCAGTTGATATATAGAGCGGTAATCTAGTACAACCCTCTCCCTTATGGTGCAAGTATGACCGTGAATTATGGCGGTGGATATGATTTCTATTCCTCGAGGGAATACAACTATCTGTCCTTCACACTGGTACATTCTTTCACCGATGGTCTCCTCGGCGCAGCGATATACTTTTCCTGTGCTACATGACGCTTGATCGCACAGTTCGTAGAGGTGTCCGTCTATTGTTACCGCTTCTCCTGCGGTCTCCTCAAGGTCCCGAGTTATGTCTAGATGACCTTGACGCCTTAGTCGTTGGATATCTTTCTTCGGGATGCTGTCACTAGCGGCATCTAAAAAGACGTTTGTCTATCACATTTAGAGTAGATTAAGTGAAAATTTATTATGTTATTATTGGATATCCTTCTTCGAGAGACGACGAAAAGCAATGTACTCATTGTTAAACTTTACAATAGTATAGTCCTTTCTATGTCTATATTTTTCAAATCTAATTTCCGTTGTTAGTTTCTGTGTCGAAAACGTAGATATATCGTTGAAGCGCAAATGTCGTTAGGCTTTCCAAATCCGAGGTAATAATCGCCTCTGTGTGACCGATTTCCACCTGAGGATTAATTCACCCATCTCAAACTACTCCAGATATCTCAATGCCGAAGACGTCGAGGTTAGGCATCTGGTCGACGCAATGAGTTTTCCTAGTGATTCGCATATCCTTGACCGTAACAAATCTGCTGATACTGATGTTTTATCCTCCATTGCCGTATGTAACGCCGACACAAAGTCCAACTTCATAGTGGGATCCTGAATCGTCACACAGACACCAATCCCCTCTAGGAAAGTGTATTGTGGGCCCATCTTCAATCTATCCCCTGTTCCATTTGCCTCAGCCGCCAATAATAGAGTCTCTTCCCTGAGATATTCTTTGCTCTTTCTCCGGTATGAGTTGTGTTCTTAGCTTTTTACGTTTCGTCAGGGGTTGGAGAAAACCGGCCTGATCTAGAAATAGATACAGAATCCATTCTGAGGATGGAAAATTCTGTTCTTCAATTTGTGGCCTACATTCCGCAGTACAGTAAACTGATTGATGCGAAGATTGATGTGAGTATACTGTAATATCCCTGCGTATGAAGCATGAAGCCATGATGATAGGAAAAAGGATCCGCCATTGATTGGCTAGTTATGAAGAAGGATCCTTCGTCTTAGTACTCTTTAAAGAGTGCTCTCGTCTGTCATTACTTCATAAAGGAAATGTAGGCTACGTTGATGTTTCATGGCCGTCCGGAGAATCATTATCGAACTGTTGAGACTTTCATCTGTGTAATTTCTTGTTCCAACTGTGGAAAAAATAAGCCAGACATTTGAATAGCCCCTCATTCGTCACGGGGCTCTCTTGTATTTCGAGCTCTTTCCCTGACACTATGACTGACCTCAGTGACTACGCAGAGTCTTTTTGTTGAGCTGAGCTATGGATTGAACTATGTCCCTCCAAGGCTGTCAGTGTCGAAACAGAAGTATCGTCATCATCTGAGTGGAAGTTGTCTACTTCGTCTGATAGAGATTCTATGGATTGTGTGTTCCGGGTTTTGTTATTAAATTGGCGACTTTGGTAGTCTTCTTCTTGATTGAAGGCAGGGTTAATCTGTCTGGTGAATTTGACTGTCGTGAGGATTTTTTCGGTGATATTGCTGGTGTAATCAATAGTGGCATGCTAGGGTTGGTAGCGGTTGCCAGAGTGATTCTCCTTGTTGTTTCTACAGCGAGAGCCTCAGTGGATTGTTGATTCTCGTAAGGTCAGTCAAAGTTCCAGCTGCCGTATTTGTATCCTTTGTTGGGTTTTCGAGAGGGCAAAAGACTTTTGGTAGTCTAGGTATAGCAAGTAGAGAAAAAGAAAAGTGTACTAGGGCTTTGGATTCATGGGTGGATCTTCTGGGTGAATTGCCAATATAGATAATGTCGATCAACAGTATATTACTGGCAGTTCAATGCAAATGGGTTCTGCCAGTATACAGATTGGCCCAGTATATGAACTGGTACTAAGATACATACATGTATGAGTCCTCGTATGAGAAACGTCTCAGTATATATACTGAGAGTGCTAGTTTACATATTTTCGTCAAAAAATCCCCGTTTGTTCCTAACCACAATTTTTTTCGCGATTTCCATTAATGCGATTTTTTCGAAATCCCAGTTTGCATACTAAGATAATATTCGACTAATGCATCTACAACGGAATTCAGTTGCGCCCCAGTTGCATTTCGACTCCGCCACCTGTCTGGAATCAATATGCCTCTACTGGAGTCGTGTGAAAATACAGCTGGAGTTGCATGTTCCAGTTGTATTTTTGTGACATACCCCTATAGTACTCATATTGTTCTCACTTTAGCGATAATAGTTTGAAAACTATCATTTTTATATCGACAGTATACATAATGTAATTTACAGTTTACATAGTGTAATTTATCGTTAATCTGTTTATTTACAGTATGTAAACTAATATTAGCATTATGTATAATGCAATTTTTAGTAAATTTTTCAAAACTACAGTATAGATACTGTCAATTCCAATTTACATACTGCAAAATTTAAATAAATGTTATTACCAGTCTGCATGTATGCATGCTAGTAATAACAGGACACATACTGTCGATAACAATTTGAGTAATGTCACATGATACACGAACAAAATAACAATAACTTCATAACCATACTTGATAAACACATGATTAAGACTTGAACAATGTTAGGGCACAGCCACTCCAGTTAGATTCTTTCTGTGAACTATAGTTTGGTCTACTTTCTGTAAACCGATGTGAACAACATCACTAACAGATACCCTACCACTATATTTACCAGCACAAGTCTTCATCTTGGTAGCCGATTTTATTCATGGACTCAAATACCTCTGCACGTAGCTCCTTCCTTTTTGGACTGACCTGTAAATTTAAATCATGATCATTTTGTGTATTAATAATAATAATAACATAATAAATTATCACTTAAACTATATCTACACAGTGACAGACAAACGTCTTTTTAGATGCCGCTTGTGGCAGC
>JALLAW010001057.1:0-10276 GCA_036939535.1 Cyclotella kingstonii | reverse complement strand
GCTGTTGACAAACTCTTGTACTCAACATCAATGAGATTTCTCATTTTTGCTGTCCAAGATTCATGTAATAGCATTTTGAGCTGTCTCAATCAGGTTGTTCCATCCAAGTATTTATAGCCCATTGCCAGTGACAGGTAGTTTCCCAAGTGATAGTAGAGGGATTCCAGCTTGTCAAAATATTGACTTGTTCAAACTCAAACATTTCAGCAATATCTGTTGCTTCTGGATTTCTAATTCCAACTGGAAATTCATGTCATAATCATTTATTTGGTCATTTGTAGTATCCATTTTAGAAAGGCTGCCTACATATTGCTGCTGAATAAATAGAGGGTGTGTTTGATCCCCTTCTTCTTCATCTTCCTTTCCAGTTACATTATGTGCTGCCACTCCAAACTTTTGCTCAATTGATTCTTGCATCTTGCCTTATAATTAATAATGATAGCCTTTAGTGCAGGATAATGCTTAAGCTTTAGGTTATACACTCAATCGATGCTTCTCCCTTGAGATAGACATCCCTTCAATCATTTGCTTTTATAAGATAATGAGCAGCAGTCTAAGAATCACTTGTTCTCAGAGGATGACAAACAATCTCTTCATTTAAAATGTAATAAAGTGCACATTGATAAGTTTAAGCTTAAAAGTCCTTAAATGGATCTACATTGAACTCAGGCAGCTTCATCTCATCCATATCCTCTTGATACTTTTCAAAATTTGAGGTATCTTTATCATGAGAGAGCTCAGGTTTTATTGGTGCGTCTACTTTTTTACGGGAAAGCTCATCAAAATCCATAGAGGCGAACCATTTGCTCCTTTTGATGTCACTGGCACCATTTTTTAAACACCCGAATCGTTTCGTTAAATCAGCATTTAATAGCTTCTTTGTTAAATACTTTGCATCTTTGTCATAGCTTCGAGTGAAACTCAACTTTCCTGCCAATATCAGCCGATAAATGCCCATTTGATCCTCATCTAAAAAAGGTGGATCGCCAACAATCATTTCATAAATCAATATCCCTAATGTCCACCAATCCACTCCTTTCCCATGCCCTTTATTGAGTAGAACTTCTGGGGCAATGTATTCTGGTGTACCGCATAGGGTATATGTTTTAAAAGCGACAATCTTTGCAAATCCGAAATCTGTAAGCTTTAGATATCCTTCACTATCGAGGAGTAAATTCTATTGGAGAAGAATTCAGCATATTCCATAAGATTTTTGATGAATGAGTCACAAAATGAAAAACATGATTTCTCACCTCTGGCTTCAAATCACGATACACTATATCCTTTGAATGAAGATGCTCAAATATTAAAACCACATGACTTGCATAAAACTTCGTTGCGTTGTCATCAAACTTTCCTGCATTACGCAGGTACGAAAAAAACTCGCCACCAATAACACATTCCATTACCATGTATATACAAAAGGGATCTTGAAAGGATGCAACTAAATTTACAATAAAAGGATGTCGGTCTTTTGAAAGTATAGTCAAAATATTTTTCTCTGACATTATGTGTTCAACTTGTCGGTATTTTATTATTTCCGACTTGCGTAAAATTTTTATTGCGTAAGAATTCTTGGTCCATGTATGCGTCGCAAATCGAACTCGACCGAATGATCCCGTTCCTAACGTAATACCGAGATCGAAATCTGCAAGGGATGAACATTCCAATCGACCCTATTGAAAAAACAAGTTAACCATCTACTTCAGATCGATAAGAGAACAATTCAATACAGCTAATGGTAGTAATAGCTGCTGTTGTCTCACCATAACTTGAGTCATCGACAAATAATGTTCTCGATTCGTTTCAAAACATGGTCAGGCTGAGGAAGTTGAAAACGAAGGACCAATTTGTGATGGAAACATTTACATTGTTTTCAAGTTTGAAATATTTTTCTTTGAAGGAGAATGAAATTAGTCTAGCAAAGTGAATCACGATTAATTCTACACATTGCACTGTGTAACTAAAATCTACCATTACTTCTTTGCATTAAATCTGCTATATATGCATGATCTAATCAGGTTGCTTCATTAGCAATGATAAGAACTAACAGTGACTAGGGGAAAGGAAAATTTATATGATCATTTTAATTTTGATTTATCTACACTACAATCACTGAGAATGCACCTGCCAAATCGTATTTTGACAATCGGAGTAGAGCCCCCTTATAACTTTGATCCAATCTCTGAAGCACAAAGTCCCATTATATCTTACTAAAACTTGAGCTATCGACATAGAATGTTCTTGATTCGTTTTAAAACATGAAAAGAAGGAGCGCAACATTGACAATTTTGTTTCCAAGTTTGAAATTTTTTTCTTTGAAGGAGAGTGACATTAGTCTATCAAAGTAAATAAAGATTAATTCTACACAGTGTGACTGAGAGCTGCCATATCTTCTTGGCATTCATTTTGCTATGTATGCATGACCTAATCTGGTTGTTTCATTAGCAATAAAACAACTAACAGCGACTAGAGGAAAGGACAATTTTATGTTCATTTTCATTTATATTTTCTATAAGCATAGGGAATGCACCTGTCAAATCATATTTAGACAACAGGAGCAGAACCCCTTATAACTCTGACCCGATTTCTGAAGCACCTAGTCCCAATAAATAATCAACCAAAGGATGATCACGTCCATGACTATCTACTACTAGACTCAACACCGATGGGCCTCTTGATCCTGCTCTTTCATTTATATCTGCACCTTGCTGAACAAGAAGTTGCACAACATTCAAATGACCTCCTCTAGCGGCTTCATGGATTGGTTTCCATCCATTTGAGTCTTTTTTATGAAGTTCATCCTTCTTTGTAGCCACATAATGGGACAATGTTTCGATATCTCCGGTGGCAGCAGCGTGAGCTACGATATTAAGAGGTGCAGAGGCAGGACTTTCATTCACCATTCTTCCATGCTCTTGCAACCATTGTTTTGCTTCGGGACTACCTCGAAGAATGTACGATGGCATTGTTTCACTCTCTTCCTCCACATCATCGGCAGTTTTACTGCCATGAGAGAAATTTTCAATAGGTTGAAAATGAATAAAAATGTTTGCGAAATAGTTTCCCTTCAACGGGAAAGGTCTACCATGAATCAAAGAGTGACTTTCGTACAACACCATATCACCAGGACTCATTGTAACATTGTAAGCAAGCCCATCACGTCCATATACTTCGAGAGGCCAATCTTCCTCGACATCTTGTGCAACATTGATGATGCATGAACTGATGAGCGGTAACCTATCAGCATGTGGAGATAAAATAGCCCCACGCGTATATTCTCTTACTCCATACATACTTGTTGGCTCCAACTTCGATCCCGTCCACTCCTCGAGAATAGGCTTGACTCCATCCCAGATTTTACGTTTCAGATTGTATCCTCCTCCTCGAAGTTTGGTATCCTCAACACTAACCATGTAGGTAGGAGCCTTCCAATAATTGACATAAGTATTTCCAGTGGGCCACACTTCTTTTTGCTTCATTAGTTGGTTATCATTCCAATGCGTTGAGAGGAGATCGAAGACATGTTGAGGAGCACGAATCTTCTTAAAACCAGTATCCGTGTAATTCTGAAATAAAGAGATCACAGAAGTTTAATAGGATGATAGAGAACGACAGTGACCTCTTATCATGCAGTAATTTCTTACCTTCATTGAAGCTGGTTGACGTAAACTCATTGCCCAGCGATCTTCTTCTGTGATATCACAAGTCCGTCCCTTTTTCCCGTAGAATTCATGACATCCTTTCATGAATTCTTCATAAACTGATTGACGATCACCAAGTGGTTGGTTTGGATCATCTTCACTGAGGACATTTCCGTGATGAACAGGAAATGAGACATCAACACCATAAGAAGCTTGTCCAAATGAATTGAGAATTTGGCTGGCAGTAATCGATGGGACTACTCGAGTCAAAAGATGAAATCCAACTATGAAGAGTTTCATGATGACGAAATGAAAAGAGAACCTGCACGAGAGTGCTTTTGAATGTGTCTTTGACTGTTGAGGAGAATAAAATTATGTCAAAATATTCATTATGAGATGGATTCGGCATTTTAAAGCAACCCGAACGCCGCTATCCTCGATCCGGTCAACTTCGACCAGCATAGAGTTCTCGTCCGGCAATCACTAATCGTGTGCTGGGCTGATCATGAAAAAGTTATGTCGGGATAAAGTGCACAAAGAAACTTGTAGGATAGTACTGAAACCAAGTTAAAGGTACATCACGTGATGTATTACCGGATTGTGCAAGATCTACCTAGAGATACCTTTTTGTAAGGTATCCGAATCCACCATTGTGCAAAAAATAAAATCCGTCATCATCAAATCCCTATTGGAAAACTGGGAACAGTGACGGAAAAGTACAAAGCAGTGCATAAGCTACTCGATGTTTGCTATAAAGTTCTTGCTTGGTATACAACAGACTTGCGAATAACAATACTATTTTTCAAAAGCAATACCACAAAGCCAGTAACAAAGCACCATGTCCAAGTTCATAATGAATGTTCTCTCATTATACACAGTATTTTTTGTCTGTGTTAACAGCAAGCCACATCAACGCTTCATTCAAATAAAGAACGAAAGCGGTCAAAGATTAGAGCTTTACTTGGTAACCAACAATGTGATGGTATTGCAAACTCCAAACATGGTAAACGGTCAATCGGTTGAACTGAGTTCAAGCGTGAATCACACTTTTTTGGTGAGAGAACAATCTGGTGATGATGGTACGTGCAATGAAGGGACTAAGTATTCTTCACCTAGCCTTTCACCAGTGTGCAAGTCTGCTTTTATCACTGTCAATGATCACGATAGCCAAGGTGAGGATTATCTTTTATTCAGAATCAAAAAGAAAAGATAGTGTCACATCTTAGTCTTTTACGTACTGATTCCATAACAAATCTTATCAAAGTTTTTCGAATCCTCCGAGATATGGAAATTCATGTTGAAGACAATGACTCCAAATTAAATGCTTTCAACTCACTAATTGTCTCAAAATGCAAGCAAACTGCGCAGAGTCAACTTCATGCTGATATTATTGGCATAAATGCAGTAATTGATAACTTTGCATCCTGTGCTCAGGAATTGGTAGCTCAACAGTTGGAAAAACATAAAGAAGAAATTGCATATCAGGACAATCTGAGAACCAGTATTGGACTGAAATGGGAAGAATATACATGCGCTGACTTTGATCTTCCCACGACATCCCCACAAAGTACTTATGTATGGAAGTATAAAGAGAAGGAGCATGAGGTTGGCGTACTACTTGCCAGAGATGAGGCCAAGATCCAGTATGTGGATAACTTCATTACTCCAGAAGAGTGTGCTGCCATTGAAGCCGCTGCTGCTCCAACGCTACACCACGCAACTGTAGCTGATGGCTCTGGAGGAAGTCATCTTCAAAAATCACGAAAAGCCATGCAAGCTGGAGTGCGAGTTCCATGGGAGCGTGAAGCTGACGGAGAGCTCATTTCAAGAATATCACGAAAATTATATGCTTTCATCAATGACGCCACAGGATACGACATTCAAAGTGCTGGACAAGAAGATCTGATGTCTATTCAATACTTTGGAAGAGGACTGAATGATACAGAACCTGATCGATACAAGCCCCATTGTGATGGGCAATGTGATGGACTCAAATTTAAAGAAGCAGGACGTGTAGCCACTATGGTCATGTATTGTAAAGCACCACTGAAAGGTGGAGCAACAAATTTTCGTAATGTGGGGATACACGTAGTCCCCAAGGTTGGTGCAGCTGTATTTTTTAGTTATTTGGGCTCAGATGGAAGAACAGATGATAGTCTTACAGAGCATAGCTGTTGTCCTGTATTTGAGGGAGAAAAGAAAATTGCGGTACAATGGCTAAGGTTGGGTGTTGATGAGATGAATCCTTGGAATTCATTCAATACACTGAATGTGAAAATATCGTCAGCTGAAGACATGTGAGATACCATTTAGCTGAAAGGAGCATGGACTGATGCAAATGAGGATTTGTTGAATTAATATTACACTGCTCCCTTTTTGAATGTCTTCATGTTCCAACAAGAATTATTTAACCCTCCCGATGTTATATAACGTATGCATCAGTGTAATTATTCAGTGTTTGAATTTAGTTATTTATCTCCAATTCATTCGAGGATATGTTAGATCTATGACAGATATACAAAGAATGAGACACAATTTTAAAAGCATTTGACTCATAGTTGTTGCCATACATCTTTTGTCATTTAAGTTGATGTAATCACAGAATAAGTAGGCATACTAATCAAGGTACCAGGGCAACACAAATGCAATGCGTTAGTTTTTTTTACTAGATTTATGTTTTCCTTTCATGGTTGTGCACTTTGTCCTTTGCAGCTTCATTCACATGTTTTATGCAGACTTGCTACCTAACCTTTGTCGCAATATAATGATAACTTTAAGAATTTCACATGCAAGGATTCTGGTATTCTTAAAAGTCATAAATAGGTTTGCAGGTGTCAAGTGATTTAATGTAGTAACTTCAAAAATTGAAAAACACTGACAATCACAGTACCATTTTAGCCTGCCCCTACAAATGATGGCAGCAGCTATAATTTCTTCATATACATATGACAGCTTAATGATGCATTCATGAATGAATTCTACTGAATCATTTATTCTGCTCATATGTAAGTTGTGTATACTAAGATTAAAATTCTTAATGCTAGAGTTATCACTGTCAGAAACACTGCATCAAGACATCAATGTATCATTGCAGAGTGTTTTATGAGACCTTTAAGGAAAGACTAAGTACAAGACTTCAACATGAAATTTCATTTATTTATTCAACTTCTAAACCAATAACATTTTGAAAGACTGTCATGGCACAGGAAATCGGATTGATTATTTCCCAAGTTTGATTGATTCCTGCATATCAGTATGTACCTTGCATCTTTCCAACCAGATGAGAGTCTACATTTGTCTAGTAATGTGGAGTAGAATTTGTGCTGCTCAGCTTGGAAATAGTCATAAACAAATATGTTACTTACTGCAGGCGCTTTCAAACCGTCATATTTTGAAAGATTTCACTGTCTTGGTAGTACATTAGTTTTTTTTCAATTCTAAAATCTACTCTTAAACGTTTGAGACTAATGGGAAAGTAGAAATCTGTTTCTTTTCGAATGTCTCAAAAACATATTAACCTTCACATTTTTATCATCATTCAATGAACTAATCATTCTACTCACTGTCATTAAAGTGTGGATGACACATTAGATAATGATTTCATCATGCCTATAAGACTTCCTCTGCAAACATCATTAAAACAATCCATATTCAAGTGTACAATTATTGTTTTTTATTTCTGCTTAAGAGTTTTGCAACAATGCAATCAGACATCTAAAATACTGACACTTCTCTTACAGTTGATTCTTCTATTCATTTTGAGCTGCAGACAGTGACACATACCTTTGATACTTCCCATACTTGATCCTCCTGCACTTGATCATTACCTATTGTAAGTATGAACAAATTATGATAAAGTGTTGCTGTTTCATACCCAAACAATCTCTTGTAAAAACATTAGATTCCTAACCATTTTAAAGAAGGAGTATATTTAGGTGATCAAATGGCGGTGACTCATCATCATCTTCTTCAATTAACATCATAGCTCATTGAATGTTGATGCAAATTATATTAATCTTCATAAATTATCACTACATTCTAAATTGTGGTAGACAGTGGTCATTTTAGTTCCCATCTTCAAAACAGCAAGGATGCACAAGGCATCAAACAAACAACAATTTGAAACCAATTCTTAAGCTTAATTGCTGGTATAATCAAGGAGAAAATCAGTAAACATAAACTCAGTCATAAGTTCTATATATCACTTTGAGTACAGTTTTCATTTTTTTTTCTTTCTTTTCTTTTTTTCTCCTTTCCCATAGCAATCTGACAACCTAGGAAAGGTGTAAAAGATCAAATGTGTCTAGTGCAAAAATGATCAAGAGAGGTCTGTCTTTCACTGCTAAATGATAAACCTTGTTGTTGTATTCAGAGTGAAGTCAGTTGGTGTTTTCGCAATATTGGCTTGTTCAACAAATTTTAAATTTGAGTATGCCTACTCTTGTTTTATTGAGGTTTGGATATACATCTCTAAGATGTTGAAAGATGGGACCAAAGCAAAGAAGAATATCCTGTTGAAGTCTAAGTAAAGGGTATTCAAATGTTAGATCCTTGTCTAGAGCCTTTATGTGCAGTCTTCTACCATTCCAGCATGCATAGATATTCAAACATATTGTCTCTGAAAGTGTTTCCAGCGTCCTTTTAACATTGAGAAGGCATCCCTAATGAAGAATACTGTATGTTTCACTTAATGTGTACAATGGCCTGAGATCTGAGATCAATTCTTCAAGCAAGCAACTGTGATTGTGATCTGCTAATGAGTGCCAGACATCCATTTCTCTGAAGAATACTACCCTTCTCTTAGTGGGCGTTTTGAGGAGTGTTTTATGTTATTCTCTTGTATTGAGAAAACTCTACTCACTCTCTTGAGCTCATGATAATTAATTGCTCTAATTCCTCACCCAGAGATAATTATGAGATCAACATTGTCTTTTCTTCATCGCAAAGAGTAGATTGTCAAATTGTTATCTCGCAGCATTTATAGTTTGCCACAGAATTCGATTTGCCAAAATGAGCGCATTCATATTTAATTCCTTCCATCATCACATACGCTCTATCAGGTGTTCCTGCAAAGGGATTGGAGAGCCTGTCATTTTCCGCTTTTTTTTATCTGTGGCAAATTGTCTAAGATAGTGAAGCCTGTTTCGTTCATTAAGCTCTAGAAAAACCTCATTTTTTGGTTCCACCATAGAATTTTAATGGTATTGTTGATCTACGCTAGCAGAAATTTTCAGTGGTAGAGAGCAGGCCGTGAAATGTTGAAGACCTCAATCTGGACTGTGTGACTTTCCACTCTTCGACAGATATGTTATGCTCTTGAGCTGATTATTTTAACTAACCTTCATCAGTGGGGAGCTTCCTGTATAACTCTAACTGCGTTGCTATTGCCAAGAAAACTTGTTTGTCAGGTTTTGAACTGTCTTGTGTACAGCCTTGACCGTCGGGTCGAGGAGAATGCTACCTAAAAAGGAATTTTCCTCTTGTGCCTTCATTACTTCAAACACTTTTAACCAGAATTGATATGATCTTCATCTTTTTACTATCCAACACGACATCTCTTTTCTATTTTTTTGAGGTATGTTCAACAACTGAAGAAACTTTTTGAATGTTATCAGTCGTCTTGTCATTACACTGTCTTTGGTTTCTAAGATAATTGCTCTGTGGTCTTTCCGTCCATTATTTTAATCAGCTAGTTGCTCTTCCTTAGTGACACACCAATGTGATGGCGAGATAGCATTTGACACTGTTAGCAATACTTAAATATGTAAGCAACAATAGAGTGGACAGGTTCGTATACTTCTGCCACTGAGTAGATCTCATGGGTCAATCTCAATAAGTCAAGTGACTCAGTTTCTTTTCCTAGACCAGTATGGTGAACCTCTTTAAACATGACACAGTTTGCCCAAATTTCACAAACAATGTGCTCTCTCAGTTTGTCTACATCACAAACATTCTCGTCAAATGCTTGTCTAACTTCGTCACACCTGACAAGGCAGCTAAAGTAATGCTGTAAAGTTGAGCTTGACTTTTCAGTTTCCATTAGTGTGAGTTTTATCTGCTTTCTGTACTCCTTCTCCACTGAGTAATTCCGCCAGACATCGTCTCTGACCCTCCTGACTGTTGTTGATCAATAGCTTCGGTCGTTTCCTTCACGTTACTGCCTTCTTGTTTCATCAGAAGTTTCAACTGTGTCTTCATCTGGACTACTAACGCCTTGAGACTGAACATATCCCCCATCATGACATTGTTCACATTGAGGTTCCTCCTCGTTGGCGTTTTCTTCTTTCTCAGTTTTGAATACTATGTTTTCTTTGCCTTTTGAGTATGATTGGCATCTTGATGGATAGCTATTCCCTTCTGACAATTTAGCGCTCTGCAGGTCCTCAGTCTTTATATCATCCAGTTGGTCCAAATCAAATTCATGTGGAACTTTATAATGGCTTCTTTCGGTTTCATTGGCAGAACCACTATCAAACAGTAATTATGTAAACTGGACTCATTTCTTCCAAAAGGCAGGCTGCGACCAGTGTTGACCACCAAGCTGTTGATGCTAATCGAAAAACTCCAGATTGCCCAGCTGTTATTAGAGATAGCCCATGTGTGACGTTGTAAATGGAAATCATTTTTAAAAG
>JALLAW010001056.1:0-10231 GCA_036939535.1 Cyclotella kingstonii | reverse complement strand
ATGGTACTCCAAACCCTGAGTTGTCCAATCTTTCACACTTAGAACCAATAGCTGTAACATATTCTCTGTGCTCATCCATATTTGGAACTTAGCTGGTAGCCTCATCATCTTTCAATATGTTCACCAGAATCATCCTTCAAAATTTCAAATACAAATTACAATTTGTAAATGTCATTCAAAAGTTTTGTTGCAGAGTTACATGAGAACCACAACTATGCATCTAACATAGCACTAATCCCAAACAGTCTTCTGCCTGTATCTTTCTCTCTCTACCAGTGGTATTTTTCTCAAAACCAAGACCATCACTGCAAGAATGAGGGGCAATACATCATAAAAACTTGCAAATTTCCTGCAGAGGTATTGGACATTTGTGACATCCAATCCTGTTGTAGCCATGTATGTTTGGTCATTGAATGAGTTATACACAGTTCTCCATGAGCTGTACTCTGGATGATTTAGAGACACTCTAGGAATGCACATCTATTGAACAATCTTGTCATGGGCACCAAGAGTTTGGTAGAATTTCCTAGCATAGCAGGAGTGTTGAGGTATCTCCTCCTTTTTCTCATCTATAGCGGCACAGAGGAGGAGGAGGGTCAGATTTGTTACCACCACCATGTTGCAACCTATGACAGATGATGATTGCTCTTTTGATACATTTTGATACACATTATAGTACACAGTTATGGGTTGCCTCTTAATTATTATACATATGTAGCAAATCGTATCTAAAATAATATAGTTATGAATTTGAGAAGGCTTCACAACAAAATTTCCATTTGAGAAGGGCATCTCAAACTTATAACATTTTGATGCAATTTTATACATTTGATACGATTCGATACAAAAAAATTGGCTCGTTAAGTGTTGGCTCCATTACATTACCATTAGACACATACACGTTCAAAATGCACTTTTGGCGAAGGAAAGAGGAAGGCTGTTGAAACTTTCTGGCACATGCTCTCCCGTTTGAAATCGATTACCTATTAGGAGGAGTATTATATAAGAATTATTCAATTAAGTGACAATAGGGAAACATACACCAGACCGACATCCCACTTGAACCACGACATACGTAATGCTAGTCTTCTGCTCATCATCCCAGGGATTAGAGATGAATATTGTATCCATTGCCGAATATGGCACAGGACGCAGTATGAGGCTTAATACATCATCAGTTTCATCAAGTAAGGCGCAAATGAAATTTCACAGGCGTCGATTAGTACCACTGTTACACTCACCATCACACTGACCCAAAGCTTGCTTCTGCAAAGAAAGTACATCTTCAAGTGTTTCACATCATACCTCCCGGCTTTATCAAAGCCCTTAGCCGATCAAGCAGCCTTCTTACATGTGATAGCGTGCGCTACATCTGGTAGGAAAGGTTACTAGCGAAGATGGGTCCATTAGACAAACCCGTGACCGACAACACGAACGGTATTGACAAAGGTGTCAATGAAACATCCTGGACATCCGCTCTTGTTGCCTGTGACGAAATTCCTCCAATTACTACGGTTCCAACGGACGAAGATGAATTTCGACCGATGGAAGAAAAGAGATCTGAATCTCCCATCAAAGATGTTATCAATGGACTCGGAAACATTGCCATTGATGACGAAAATGATGGCCTTGCCACTGCAATAACAGGTGAATCTTCTCCGAGATCGGAGTTTAGGCAGGCTCTCGATGATGAAGCACGAGAGAGGGATCGTATCAGTCAGCTAGAGCAAGAACGTATCGCTCAAAGTAAAAGACTTTTGCGGCAGAGTCTCAATAGTATTACTGCCATGGAGCAGCAGAAGTATGAACAAACCAAGGAAAATAGCACGGCATATACTGACTCATTTTCATCTGAGGGGGTACTAACGCGTCCAGAACGTCATTTTCTAGAGGCCTTGCTGGAATCCAATGGGCCAGGAGTGGCCGAAGCATGCATGGAGGCTTATCGTAAATTGTCTGACGTGAATCTCTTCTTTTGGACGATTTGCAGCGGATCTGCAGGGGAGGTCAGCGATTTGATCCCTGGTCACGGTTGGACAACCATGAGTTCGATGGTGGCTAGTGAAAGTAAGACATGCTTAGAAGTTCCGAGTGCAACTTTATTAGGGATAGATGAGAGCAAGGATTGGGTACAGAATTGGGTTGCCAGAGGGAGTAAAGAAAGCAATGAGGAACAGCGAAAGCTGCAAAATTATGACGACACTAAAAATCAATCGAGCTCCCCTAAGAAACAACAAGAATGCGATGAAGAAGATAAGATACTATCCTCACAACCTTCTAAGTCATCTGATCTTAGTGACTCTACTGCAGAGCTGCTCCAGCCTTATGAATTACAAAGAGAGTCATCGGAGGCTCGCCTAGTCCGTCTTTCCTATCGGAAGCAACAGTCATCAAACGGAGAAGATTCCGTTCGACTATTCCGTGCCCACGAGGCTGGATTGGTGGTTACGCAGCAGGGGAGTGCTAGACGTTCTTTGATGCGTATGGGTCTATCAATGGAAAAGTCTCTTTATCCTCCTCTACATAGTCAGAATAAACTGCGCGACAATATTTCCTTACATAGTAATGAAATCTCTACCAAGGTCACTGAACTTGTCACCGAAGAACCAACAGCATTTCTCAAAGAACTTGAGAAAATAGATGAAAGAGCGATTCGCAAGATTGAGAAGGATGAGCGCGCAAAGTGCAAACAACTTACTCTACAACCAGAGTCTATTCCGTTTCATTCAGTTGGATGTCTTTCTCCATTCAGAATGAGTATACTCAAGAAAATGTACGCTAGTAAGCAGCTTTCTTTCCAGCGCCAGAGTTCCTCGTACTCTCGATACGATTCCTTTCTTAATACCACATCCATTGATGAAATAGAGAACGATGTGGTTTCTGAATCAAAATCTTTTAGAACACTCGAAGATGATCTCTTCACGGATGTTGATTTCGAAAATATCTTTCGCTCGCGAAGAAGAGCGAGTAGTTCAGGAGAGCGTCTTCAGAACCTCCTAATTAATGCTGGCCTGCTAGATCCGGTACATACTGGATATGTTAATGTAACAGATTCGTCTCCAGAGGTGGATGAAGAGATCATGTCAACTTCTAATAATTCAGTTGCCTATCTTTTGAGAGGAGGACCATCATTTCGTGATGAGACTGTCTTTCGTGATTCAATTCGTGATGAGAGAGAACGGAACAATCGTGAGTTAAACACGGTTGTACAGAAGCGAAATGTCTCATCATTAGTGTCATCGATAGGCTCCGAATTTTCCGCTACCGATTTTCAAGAAGATAACAGCGAGACTATTAATGTGTCTCCAGCAAGTTCAGATGTTGGGGAACTCCCACCATTGTCTTCCAAGAGTCATTTCAAAAGAAGCAGCACAACTTCAATAATGAAAACTTCTTCCACTTCCTCTCTTTCAAAGAAAGGACCCTATCAACGTAGTGTATCGTGGAGTCAAATAGTTGCTTCCAAAGACACAGATGAAAAGAGCCCCAGAATATCTGACACTGATTCCGATCCTAATTGCATCTCTGTAATATCATTCCCCAACCTGAGGAGAGCTGCTCCGCTACGATCGAATTCCATCTCATCGAACGCGTCAGGTATATCTATTCCTTCATTGAGACTAGGTCGACCACTCCGATCCGAGTCATTGGGTTCCTCCTCATCACTATTATCGTCCATTCCCCCGCTGTTTAGAGCCCATCCAGTCTTTTCACCACGAAGCTCTTTTGCTTTCACAAGCCCTCCTCGCATTTATCATGCTCGTGCCATTCGCTCTGAATCGCAAACAACATTGGGAACAGAAGTAGATGATTCTTCCACTTATTCGTTTTCCTATTTGGATGTGAGTAACCGCCAAGTCTCCAGCGATACGACAGAGAAACATTCAGTTACCCCAAAGAGATGGCAACCTCCCATGTATGACTCTCGTGCGCAATCTAATTTGCTCTTAGATCCAGCTGGTCACTCAATTATTATCCGCCAGGCATCGAGAAATAACTATGAAGGAGAGGGTATGGAGATCGATGAATTAGTCAATGCGTATTCACTCGATAGTGCGCGAAATTTCAAAAGTATGGTATCCTTTTCTGATAGTGTCATATCAGGACGGAGTAGATCACAGTCATTCTCTAGCAAGATTCCGATGAAGTCTTTTGATGACAGTTTCATTGTTAGAAATTTAGACTTTGAGAGGCTTTCGTCGGAGATTTTACGTAGTCTTTCGAATGAGGATCTTTACACATCACATAATGTGGAAACCATTGGCGGTAAGTTTGAAATTTCCTTATCTTTAAAAAAAATTCCTTAAGTCTGACATCTGAATCATCTGTGCAACGTATTAGGGTCAGCGCACCTCCACATTAGTGATCCAAACTCTGTCGCTCGTGTATTTGGAGATCTAACAGAAATTGAGTCATGGGATTTGCATAGCAACCATTCATTTGAACCACCTCAAAATGCTTGGAGTGTGCTGGAAGATGAGTATGCTGAAGGATATGGTGCCCTAAACTCTCTTCCGTTTCAAATACTTGGAACCTCTGCAAGTGATACCTCATGTCATCCTCACGTCTTGTCTCCCCCGCTCATGGAAAGTCTGCTTAACTTTTTCCCACCAATATTATCTGAGAATAACTTCTGGCTAAAGTACTCTTTGGTCAGAGATGGAGCATCACTTCTTTCATTACTTCGGCACGTGCGTGGGGCAAAATACACACTGATTGCGATTGAAAGTGTAGATGGGGAAGTTTTTGGATCTTTCACATCAACACCTTGGCGCAAGAACGGGAATTACTATGGCAATGGTGAGGCCTTTCTCTGGAGAATGCGACGTACACGATCCGATAAAGATCTTCAACACTCCATTATTGACCAGGCAAAGCTTGAAAGTGAGTTAGATGTCTTTTATTGGACTGGTAAAAATGATATGGTTCAGTATTGCACACATGATATGATTGCAGTAGGGGGTGGTGATCTTTCTTATTCGAGCATCAAAGATATGAGTTCAGATGAAATGCGTGATATGCCTCTACCAACAGGAATTATGTCAAGCTCAGATCATGGTGGCTTTGGTCTTGCAATTGATGCTGAACTTCTGAGGGGAACGTCTTCTTCATGTGAAACTTTTCGGAGCCCACCACTTTCTCAAGCTCACAGCGACGGAAGTCCATTTGAGATAGTTAACCTTGAAGTCTGGACTTTTACGTCATGTACCAATGTCGCTGATGCCGAGAACATGGAAATGAAGAAATTCTTCTTGGAGCCTACTTCCACGAAATGTAAATAGGCTTAAAGCTCACATCTTTTGGCTGAATCTGTCCTTTTATAATCCCTTTTTACTTGAACCCTATTTTCTATGGATACAGTACTAAAAAAATAAATCGCGATTAGTTAGTCGCTCCTATCATAACTAAACTTATCTGTCTATCGTGTGTATCAGTGAACTGAAGCGTTTCGATTCCTCTTCTGATACTTTCAGTATCATCTTTGCACTCATCCATAAAGGTCCAAAATGACACAATATGAACAAGTTCTGTTAGCTTACGTAGACATCCCCTTGTATAATTCAGGTCATTTTGTTTTATGACATCAGAATAGCCTTTTGTATCCGGCACAACAACAATCAATCATCATCATTATCATCGTTGAATGTAATATATAGTAAATGAATCTAAGGATAGTTATTCATATCAAATTAAACTTATCTGTGAATCCTTTACATTAGTGACCTGAAGTATTCTCAACTATTATATTTTTTTGGGATATGCATCGATAAAGTTCAAGCTGTTCGATGATATCTTTGCATTTCTCCAAATGGTTCAAAATAAACGACACTGATGGGGTCAGTTCTGTCAGCTTATGTTGAGACCCCCCTGGTAACGTTTAAGTTATCTTGTTCTATAATATCAGAGTAGCCTTTTGTACCTGACACAACAATAATATCATCATCATCATTGTCATAATCATCGTTATCATCATCTGGACTATCCACAATTGTAGTATCAAAGACCAAGTCACCGCCTAGCGATGATAGCTCCATGACATAAGCATACTCCTTTGCTCCAGCTTCAGGTACCCATAGACAAGATAGACCCAGAAGTACCAAAAGATAATTTATCTCCCAGACAGCACTCAACAACCATCCATTCTTTTCTTCATCAACTATTCTTTGATCGTTATAGGAATTGACAATTCCAAAAACAGACCACACAATAGCAAAAAGAACAGATATTAAAAGAATGAAACGCAGACGAAGATACCGTTTTAATTTCATGCTTTGATTCATACTTTCTAGGTGCATCATTGTTCCATTCAAGGCATCAAATATCCACAAATAAAAAGTAACGTCGATGAATGCAACCACAAATGTCAAAATAGTTATGACGTCTAACAATTCAGTCTCTTCGTTTACTGACAGAACTTCATTTTCGGTAATTGCAAGGACTGTCATGACATCTCGTACAGCAGATGTTCCAGCATAAATTATTCCAAGCGTAACAATTTTCTTGAACTTGCTCCCTAAGTTATCGCATGTGACACCCCAGCCTAAACACAACATCACAACCAAACAACGTGAGATTGCTCGCTTGAGAACTCCAATGATGACTCCAGTATATAGAGTGAACCAAAATCTTTCTCCGTCTACATTCCAAACCCACAAATCCCCAGCTTTAAAGAATGTCTCCAAAAGGCCAATAAAGATTGTCGCAAGAACCCATTTTTGAATAGGAATGATTTGATCACGATGAACACGCATCATACAGCCATAAAAAACGAGGAGAATGATGTAAAAACCTATCGTCAGGAAGAAGAAGTACATTTCACCAAATAGATTTCCTGGAAGGTAACCATGAACAGAAGACCAAGTATATTGTCCGGAAACAGTCAAATTTCTTCCAATTACATCATTGCAGTTTGCCACAACAAGGACATATTTTCCTGAAGCACCTGCCGTATTATGAAGGTAAAACATTCCGTCCTGAACTTTCCTGTGCCATTCCCCTGAAGGAGGAACAGGAAGAAATTTATGCTGACCATTAAACTTGGAAGAGTCAACAATGAGACGTCCTTCTTGTTTGGGCCCGCCAGTGCATATTCCCAGCGCTGGAGCGTCGTCAGAACAACACCAGCGAAGGTTTCCTACACCGTCCGAGGCACCGATGCCAAGTTCTGTCCAATCACAACCGAGTTTTGTATTCGCACATTCTGATGGCTGGATTCAGTTCAAAAAGATCATAATTTGAGTTAGATGAGAAACCAATAGAGTAAATGTGACCGAATATTATTAAACACGAAGTAGGCACTTTATGCCTACGAACTAGCATCATTGTACTCACCTCATGAAAAAGGACGATATCTACAAACTGCGATAAGATTACATTCAAAGAGCTGTGAGATCGATTTCGAACTGTAAAATCATCAATAATCATTGACTTTGAAACGTATTTACACTCACAGTGAATCCCGAACCACCAGCGTTTTGCATCACTCTATCTCCTCCATCATTCCCTAAATCTTCAGCATCCACTGTACCGTCATCGTATCCATCATCATAGTTCTGTTCGTCATCAGAAGGCTCATCGATATTTTCATCTTTGGAGACGAATATTTTCTTATTCCCCTCGTTATTGACTGTTTCAAACACCAAATTAGAGATGTCGACATAGCCTGGTGTGATAACGTAGCCCTCGCTGTAGTGGATGTAGTTAGACGCTGCTTCAATGACTCCGTCAAAATGTCGGAATTCTCCTCTAATACAGAGAAAGAGAGAGAGGAGAATGATCATCATCATTGTCGCAGCATTAGATGCCATTATGCTGGAACTGGAAGCGACAGATGTGCAGATGGTAGAAAATATTGAAATGGTTGAAATAAGTATAGTACCAAAATACAGAGCAGGGTAAGTATTACATGATTCTCCCTCTGCGCCACTAGGCCATATCACAGATATGGCAAGAGGTTTATACTTTGATACACTTATGAGCAATGTGAGTTACCCTGTGCTAGATAAGAATATCTTAGTATAAAAAACAGAATGTTTATGACAGCCATCATTCTGAGCATCAACTATTTGTTGAGAGCCACAATTAAAATTAAGACCTTGACCAGGACTGCTGACCACAGTCTGCCCCCAGTTTTCAACTTTCTTGATTAGTTTACCCAGTTTATAAGACCCATACGATGGCAGTCACAAAACAGACTCCACGACCCTTGATCATTGCCCAGCACACAGCTATCTGCCAGTTCCAATTGGCTGATGGTAAAATCCCATTGTTGCCAAGTTCAAAAGATGTGTTCAACTTGGCAACCTCATCTCCTGCCCCTGCTGATATGCAGGCAGCAGTGACTGACCCCGTCAATTAATAGGCCACAATTACCACCTTAGCAAATGTGCTTTTAGACTTGTCAAGAGAGGAGGAGGAGGAGCAGGAGGCAAAAAGGAATGATGATAAGAATGTCATCATCATGACCAGGCTAATAAGCCCATGACCACTCAGCCTGGCTCAAAGTATGCCAAGTGCAAGACAGCTAAGTCTCTCAATTCCGTCGTGACCCTGACAAAGTCCCAAAAGGGCACAATGGCATCCACTGCCTGCATCCTGACCCCAAGTGCTGCTGCTCAGGGGACCCACAACACATGACCGCAGCCATTGATATACGCCCCATTGACCTGACCAGAACGGAGGTCTCTAACACATACCAGTGCCACTGCGTTGTCTGTCTTGATGGCGCACGTTGCAGCTCCCGCAGTTCCAATGGTCATCTACTTGGAGACTTCCCTCCAATCGACTCATACCCAGGTGACTGAATATAGTCCACCAGCTTCTGGGGAAAGGACACTGCAGGCTGGTTCTTCAAAGACATGGAAGAACGGGAGGAGGAACTGACAGACAACCTTCATCAAGGCTTCTTCCTCCAATTCTTCACTGACTTTGCAATGATCCCTCAAGCAGAGGCCATCCACATCATCACCAAATTTGGGGTCAAAGATGTTCTTCAATTCATGGAGATGGAAAAAGATGATATTGAAGACTTTGTCAAGAAATTGACTGACCCCTTGATCAAGGGTGGAATGGGATTGAACTTGCCCTTGAATTAGGAATGATTCCTCAATGAGACCATCTACTATTTCAAGACCATGGCCAGAATGTCCCACAACCTGCTTGTGAATGGTTTATCTCAGGCCAGCATCAGATCACTGAAACTTCAGCAGAACCTCGAAATGGCTCATGTCAACAAGAAAGGGTTCCCTCCCATGAACTTTCATACAGCCAGATCAGTAGCAGCGACCTTTCAGACTGTTCATCAGGAGTTGGCAAATTTGCGCAGGGCGACTGGGGTAATCTTGTCCTACATCATCCGCAAGAAGCTCATTCCCACCCCACAAGACCACCCGAGGAACAACTAAGTCTCCTTGGATGAAGAGATGATATGCCGCACACCCATCATTGTCTATGATGGTAATTGTCATGAAAGAAACTTTGACGCAAGGATACTGGCAAGGTGCAAAATGGTGGCAGAAACCTCCAAGATTGACACCGTTACCATCTGGAACGTCCTTCCCCAGATGTTCCACAGGACTGAAGCCTGGTCGATCAGACAGGGAACGGAGCATGAGAGGAATGGCTGAGACCTATAGCAGAGGCTCTGCGCGCACTACTTAGATCGCCAGAGCCTCCAGAATGAAATGAACCACATCGAAACTGGCATAAACAACCTCCGCTATACCAAGGATATACCACGCCAACACTACACACTTGAGATGTACTGATTGGCTCATATCAGTCTCAACTGCACGGCGTTGGGCTATGTCGAATATGGTTTTACTTCCTGGACTGAGACACTGAAGGTAAATAAACTTCTTACTGGTATTCATAACCACGACCTCAAGCAAGCCATCATGACCATTCAATAGAGCAAAGAGATGATCGCGAACTTCGCCAAAGAATACTTGCTCCAGACCTATCAGCTTAAGATTGGCACCAGAAGCATATCTCTGCTCAGAGAGCTTCCATCTCCTTTGTAAATTCTTCCACTCAGAAGATGCCCACACGGGCCAAGGACCCCGACCCAGCCACGACCACCGCACTCACCAAGCAGGCAGCATAGGCTTGCCTCTTATCGCATGCACAACCAAATTTTGACCCAGTTGCAGTAGCGGCCCTGATTATGTCCGGTAGGATCATATCAAGAGTGTACTCCGATGCTGAGTACAAGATCCTGGCCCCTTCTAAT
>JALLAW010001055.1:0-10274 GCA_036939535.1 Cyclotella kingstonii | reverse complement strand
TGCTGACCACAGTCCGCCCCCAGTTATCAACTTCCTAGATTAGTTTACAGACTATGTAGCAAAGTATTCAGTCAATTTCTTGTTCCAATAAAATTTCTGAACCATGCCGATACGTAGATTATTTCTCCATGAATTTTTTGCATAGTTATACTTGTATCGATTCCTTGCAATTTCATCTCTTCTTGGCCTAGAAACATATCATAGCCTTGGCTTTAAATGTCTGGAGGAAAGACTGTTCTTGGAAAGACAAGGAGACATAACATCCTGAATAGCAACTTGATGTGTGATATCCATAATTGTGGCAATGTTTTGTAGGTAACAGCTCTTGAATGTGAACTAGATTGCATCCTAGATTCTTAGCTCAGTTGTAGGATATTAATGCCACACCTGGTAACCATTGATTAATGATAATCAAAGTACTGTCCTTGTAAGGAATTGTAGCAAGTGTAATGAGATGTAGTTTCATGTCACTGGAGGTAGTACTTTTAGGCCTTGGAGTACTGCTTTCCAAACTGAATGAATATTGTCTTCGTTATCTGCACTACTTCATTGAAGTAAACAATGGTATTCTTATTAGATTCTGGATTTTTGGCGGTAGCATTTACTTCCCCTTTCTCCTTACATTTCTTTTCCTTCTTGTCTTATGCCTTTTTCAGACTTAATCTTGGGATTATCAACCAAAGACGTTTTTGGTCATTTCTGTTGCCATGATGATACTCCACTGTCTTTTCCCTTTTTCTACTTCTCTCTATATCTGCTTGCGCTTCAGAAACCATTTTTCAATCAAGCTTGCCATGTATATCCAACTTTGACATAGTAGTGATGATACTTTTCTTCACTGTTGATTTCTTCTCCACCCATGTATTATATTTGTAGGAGTGTAAGAAGATATTTTTGAATTTGCTCATTGATTTCTCAACTTGAGAATTTTGCTTGTAGACCCAGGTAAGCTATTTCTCAATTGAAAGTGAAACGATGTTTGACAGCATCACAGTAGCTCATGTACTTTGGAACTTTTTATTCCTGATCCATGGCTTTCTTCAGATCTTTAAAGGCTCTCTCGCCTTTATGTAAGTCTCTAATACATGGCTTAATCATTGAATTTCTTTTTATCAACTGATTGCAAGTTTCAAACAGTGTCTAATATGACCATCTATTTGGATTTGACTCTGTACTAGGCTCTGGGAAGTGATTTTTTGTGTCAACATTAGACCAAATTTTGTAGGTACCTCCAAGTCTAATGAAGCTGAGTATGAGTGTAATGATGTTAGCTTTATGATCTCATTTTTTGTAGATGCTAATGAATTCTGTTATCTTTTTGCCCTCCGTGTCTTTAATATTATTTTGAGTTGTTGGAGTTTTGACAAGTGAAGTGATAGTTGATTATGATGTCATTGTTTTAAAATTTGAACAGAATTTTCCTGTGCTTTTCTTCTATTTGTCTCTATTTGACATAGTGACTGGGATGATGATCAATTATGAAGATGTCTTGATTTCCTAACCTAGAAACGTTTCTAGTGTTTTGATCAAAAAAAAAATCTCATGACTTGGAGATAAGGATTAGTAATTGGGTTATTGTTGTAAAATAGAATCAATGATTACAATCTATAACTATATGATTTTGATTTCAGTTTTAAGTAATAAAAATGATAAGCCACATGAAAAGGATAGATTATTCTAGTATATCCAGTTTCGTGTCATTCTCATGAATGACAGATTTAATTTGGTGTAGGGTCTCCTAACGCTACAAATTCTTCCTCACTAAAGAAGTTTGGTAGGACAAAAGTCCTGACACCCATTAGAAACAAAATCATTGCCGGAAAGAAGATTGTAATTGATGGTATTTGCTTGAATCCAAAAAGTCCTAACAGACACATAACTTGAACACCTGTGAATATGTTCATTTTTCTTCTACCCAACAAACGAATAGGATGGCCATCGGGAAGTCTTTTTGTTTCAGCCAATGCATCTGTAATACGCTTGAAGAAAGTGTTCCCAGTCATGAGCTTTCTCCCCAAAAATAGAAAAACCCCAGAAACTACAGGAATAGGAATCTTTTTTATCAATGGCAGAAGCATTATGGATGAAGCCAAGAGTGCATGTATAGTTAGGCCAGTAACCCTTGTCTCTGTGACACTATCAATTTCCATTTTTTTCGTTTCCTCATCAAAGTGCGTTTCAGACATTGCCCTTACATGATTCATCGACTGCACAGTTGCTCCACACATCCAAGGGAGGCCGAAAATCGAGAGAACTGCAACCACCCACAGGTAATAAGAATATGTATTATCTCAACGTGAAAAAAGGATCAATGTAAATACTTACCTCCGGTAATCACTCCGAGTACAACCATATCTACATTGTATGCTTCTCCTTTCTTAAGTTTATTATCAGGACTGTTTACAAGTTTTGAGCTAATATTTTGATCCATGAAGAAAAGACACGTCAAAAGAGATGCCGGAAGTGCACAAAGCATTCTCAGACTGACAGGAATCTCATTCAAACTAACAAGAAAACTTCTTCCTCCTGCCAGTTGAAACGAATCTGGCGCTGAAAGAGTTGGAACATGAAACTTCTGAAACGACGGTAGAAGATTCAATAGAGTGAAAAATAGAATGATCGAGACAGGACCAAAGTTCTTGATAGCCGTCCGAATTTTGCTATTGAAGTACTTAGTAGTTTCAAACTTTGCAACTTTCATGGTGGAGACGAATGTTCCTATTGCGATGGACAATGCCATGAATGGTGTCGTAAGATTTAACGGATCTGCATTGACAAAATTTCGTTTGAGAGATGAAAAAGCTTCATAAATGAAATTTATACTTAGTAATCCGTTGAAAACCTCATCGGTAAAACGCGTACAGAAGCGAATCAACTTAGAGGATCCAGAAAGTCCAAGAAGTATCATAAAGGAGCTGGACCATAAGCCAACCCATGCATATACAGGGAACAGTGGAAGATTTCGCAAAGTGCAAAATCGAAAAAGACCCGAAATGAAGGCAAGGGTAAGTCCAGTTGGTGCCAGAAATGTCATCGGCTGCCCACTGAAAATTGCATATAACTATAACGTGAAAATGAAGAAAGTGTTCAGTCGACTAAAACATTATGTACAAGTATGATGAAAAAACTTGGGTAGTTCACTCACCATTCCCGCCACACCGCTACTCAAAAGAAATTCGACGACACCAATCGAACCATTTGTTATTTCTGATGAAATCGTACCAAAAGAAACAGCAGGCGCCAAACAAGCAAAGTAAAGAAATAACACGGCAGGAATGACTTGGCTTTTCTTTTTGAAACCATCTGTCCAGTCGGAAATGTACCATTTACGCCGTCGAATAATATCATTTCTTTAACACGTAAATATGAATTGAAAGTAGATGTTTCAAATGGAGGAAGATAAAGGGATGAATATTAGACAATCAATGAACACTCTACTTGGAATAACCTCACCTCATTTCTTCTGACGCTAACAGGGTAAAAAAAGCAGTTAAAATTCCTGGCCCTTTCGTTATCACTGTTCCCCCTAGATTCTTGGCTGATTGAGACACATCAACAACCGCTTCTTTAACTTCTCTAACTGCTGCTTGGAATTCTTCTTTCTCTTGCTCCCTTCGCTGTGCTACTGCTTCTTTCTGAATTTGTTCCTCTTCATTCACATCCTGTATTCCTTCTTCCTCTAATCTTTCATTCTCACTAGTAAATGCCTCATCAAGTGAGGAAAGATAATGGTTGACAACGACATTTTTATCCTTACTTTTCATCCCATACATAATATGGTATACATCACGTGTCAAATGTTTAGACTGTAATGCTGACTTGGTTCCAAAGGCGAATGTCTTCTTAGCATCCTTATCTAATCCGTTTGATAATCTGCGGTTAAGAAGTCCATTTTCAGCCATGAGTCGTTTCGAATGACGACCATTTAGATAGGATGAATGCTTTTCAACACTGATAATGGATTTGTCGTATCCATTAATTGGCGATGATCTCAAAGTGGGAAACGCGTACAAGATTGTGGCTGATTTGAATAAAAATATGAGAGCAGTTATGAATCTTGTGTCTGATGGTAACCATGATACCATCGACGATGTTTGTGGCCTACTGGTCAAATCATGATGAAGAAATCGCATATTCAAAAGGTTTCGGCAACATTCACACTGGAGTGTGTCAAGTCTGATTGCAATCAACAGTGCTACTCTGTGGCAAAGGTGAAGATAATTCTCTTTTGTATTATTCGCACAACTTATTAATTGATGGCGCCTTGTTGAAAACCATGTATCAAAGAATGGTTCTGATCAAAGTAGTTCAAGCTTTTATCCGTTGCCCTGACGTTGAGCTCATTATAAGAGAGTCCATCATCTTCGTGTACCATATCTTACCATACGATACCTTGCCGTCCAAATCACTTTATCTACCATATCATTTATATACCTCCCTCTCTCAGGGAGATACAGATACTAGTACTTTACCAACATACGCCGTACTGACTGGAAGATTCATACCTACGTCAGCAATCCATCAATCCTTGAGGCGCGTTCTATGAGCCTGGTTACACACGTCTTCGACACAAAAGAACGACACCAGTAGAATTTTTACTTTGAAAAATGTCGGCGACTTATTGGCGACAGGAGTTGTCGCCAACATGTCGCAAAATTGTAGGAGTACTTAAGTCAACAGAAAATGGCGCGCATCGCCATCATTGACCGAAAAGTAACACCTAGTACAACTACAATACGGGCACTCATCTTCTCACTCTCCTCCATCTTTACGTCACCCCAACTGTGGAAATCATGACTCCGACACTAAGACCTGAAAAGGAGAGAGAGATGCCAAAGTGTGAGAAAATGACGCGAGCCATGCAAGCTTCACTCTTAGCCATGCGTGAATCACTCCTGTGTCCTCTATGCAACAAACTGATGAATGAGACGTCGATGCTGAATTGTGGGCATTCGTTTTGCTACAGCTGCATAATATCATACACATCAAATCACTGGAATTGCCCCGGTAAGTGCATTATCATCAGAGTCGAGTCATTTAATCTTTGTTTTAACTTTTTGTGTCTATCGTCTTGACTGTAGTCGTTGGATGTAGTATTCCCGTGAGTGCGGGAGTTGAAAGAGGTACCTCCTACGTGAAGAAAAATCCTCAAATCGCTGCAGTTATTTCAGCCTTAAATACGATCGAGGAAAATCTCGGTTAGTAACTCTCTTCACTTTCTAGATAACTGTACGTAAAGGGACAACAAATACTTGAACTCAATCCTTCTTTCTTTTTGTGCAGCAATAGCCCCATGCAGATGGTGGGAAGAGGACGAAGAGGATCATGAACGTTATTTTGAGTTTGAAAAGGAAGATGATGTCTTAGACTTTGAAAGAATGCTGACGAACAAGGAAGTACCGATGGAGAAGGTGGACTGCAAGGGATCGACACTTTCAAAGACACCTAAAAACAACGATAGAAAAATTAGAACGGCTGATAGTAATAAAGAGGATGATTTGTCGAGTGGGACACAGAAACTTGTACAAGAAAAGACAGATGCTGAAACTCCAGGTGAATGGGGCCTATCATCTGAGGCTGACGTGTCACCGATGCGTGAAAGGAGACTGGAAAAAATAAACCAAAGCTGTTCAGTTCCATCGCACTTTTCTCATCAATTTTCACCTATCACTCAAAGGAACTCTCCATCAACAGAAGAAGTTAGTATTGAGAAGGACAAAGGAAACAAATTTAGTGCAACATCAGGGTGTCAGAGTGTTCGGTTATCCATCGAGTTCAATAGTGAAAAGAATGAAAGACAGAATACAGACATTAGCGAGACCCCTGCTTCATCCATGCAGAAACACACAACTCCCCCTCTCTTTAATAAGCAGAAGCATGCAACGTTATCATTGAACAGTGTAACTGAAACGAGACTAAATCATGCCCTAAGTACCAAATTGCAACCCAAAGTAATGCTTCTTCATCCGTTAGTGAAGCCCACGGATGTGCGATGTGTTAAAAAATGTATTTCTAGTGGCATGATTGCATTACTGAGAAATCCAACAATAACCAAAGCTTCGAGTACAATCGATGATATTTTGAAGACGAGCTATGATTTTAATGATGCATATGATAGGGAATCATTTGTAGAGGCTCTTACAACACATAGAAAAGATGATGGAACTCCACCACCTTTATCATGTTATTTCATCAGCACTAAAAGGGACTACTCAATGGATGAAGGAATTGTTGTCCCACGATCTTTTGGGTACTACTTGGCGGTGGCAGTTGGCGTTTTCATCATTGATGTTCAATTCATTTCAAAATTTCCAATGAACACTGATCGCAAGGACCTAATGTGTGCATCTCCATTCTTTCCTGCAACTGGGGAAAGATTGAATGTAGAGGAACAAAAATTTCATATCATTGGCGCATCTGATCATTCATGGTACACTCCACAGAAAGCTCGCATTGCTGCTTTGGAGAGATATCAATCATGGCTGAGGAAAGAAGAACGCTTCATGTCTTCAGATACACTCACTCCGGGGACTGATTTGTTGTATGGGCACAACATCTTTGTAATGGGGGAGTTTGCGAATCCACAATCAACAAATAGATGTGGAGTGGGAAAGAAGAAGCAAAAGCTAAACGAACTTGAGGAAATTAATCTCAGAGGAAATATCATCCTTCTACTACAACTATGTGGTGCAAAAGTTCATGACCTGAACTCTGTAGTATTGATGAGTGAACTAAAAAATGGATTACATCAACAAGGCAATGACGTCAATAAAAAAGGAATCTCACAAGTGGATTCTGTAACATTGAATAATTTGTTTGATCTGTTGTCAAGTACAGGATATAATCAGAATGAAAAGAAAACTTTAGTGTTGGTAAACAACATCAGTGGTGCTAAGTTTGCACTGGAGTTGCTCTCCCAGTATTGTTCAAATTCAGGAATTTCGAAAGAGTTAATATCTAAAGTATCTATTGTTTCTAGCAAATGGCTGTTTGATTCTATTGGAGATTTTGTGCCCAAAGAACTCAGTACTTACGATTTGACATTGCAGTTGTAGATTAACAAAACGATGATAAATAATTACTACATCAAAATGTTGTGTTTTGGTCATGGTATACTTCTTAGTAAGATCCCCTAAAAAATGCATTGTGAATACATATGACTAGGGCGAGAAAGTAACTTGATTCAAAAACTAGCAATCACATATCATCTATATTTAGCTGGACTGCATCTGACACTTTACCATAGTATTCTTCACCCAACGCTGAGCACAACTTGAAGTCTGGAACAAGGGGAGCAAGTCCTACAGCTACGTGCCCACACCTGAATCTCAGGAGCACAGGTACTTCCACTTTTTCGTCATATGTTTCAACTATAGCCTTCAATTCCTTCCGCACTGATGCCAATTCAAAATCATCCATGCAGACTTCAGTGTCATAATCCTTCATGGTTAACCAATGCAAGAGTACAGATCGTTGCTTCGAGTATATTCTTCCATTACTCAAAATCGGTTCTGGGAGTGAGAGAGTTGCAAGAGATGAGCTACTCTGCAAAAACAAGAAACCTCTACCATTAATCGAATAGTTGTGAATTGCGTAGGGAAAAGCATAGAAGCGGATTCGATAAAGGATGTCTTGTCGTGCTTCATCTTTGTCATCATTAAAAACAATCATCATATCTTCACCTACTCGCTTGTATGCTTCAAACGTAAAACCACGATATGTGGATATGTGAATGCTTTACAACAACTTTTTTAAAGAACAAGTTGTGAATTTGATTGCGTACCTTTACATGAATACTTATGACCCAATTTAACACCTTCACCCTTCCAGCTTTTGACCTGCCATTGAGATAAAAACGACATTAAAGCCGATCGAAGCGGATGCATTCATGAAAGAAGTCATTTCTGTGTACTACCTGGCAGTCACGAGAGCTGGAGCAATTATTATAAGCACGGTGTGACGTTTTACTTGAGACTCTTCATTCATCCGAAGTATTTCTTACTCACCAATAAGAAGCAACTAAACATTTCGAACAGCGTGAAAGCTTTCCTCCACCTGAACAGCCACAATGGAAACAAATTGGCTCGTCATTTGCTTTGTCTGCAGATACAGCGTTGGTCTTCTTCTCTGAATCAAATGTATTGGTAACAGTTGTCATCGATTCTTCGATATATCCCAATTCAATCACTTGGAACCACTTGAATTTCATAGCCGATGAAGCGTTTTTTGCCGCACATATTGAGTTGGTTGCTTTTTCTGATGAAATGGTCCAGTTCTGTCGGTTTGGTGTGCATGACATGATGGAATTACATTACCATACGCCTGTTGGGAACAATTTATAACTGGGGGCCAGTAATCATCAGTCACCATTTGCGCGAAAATGCCAAGTAATAACTGGAATTAACCATTTTTTATAACTGGATGCAGCTTTTCTGGACTGGTTATGAGCCCTACAATAGTTTGTACCGAAGTGTTCAATGTGAAGCTACATGAAGGCAATCCTGAAATTTTAATGTGTGGCATGTTCAAAGGCTTGTTTGCCACTGATCTTATACTCTTATTCTGGGTTCTGAAAAAGTAGATGTGATTCAAAAATATTATAGAAAAGCTCAGTATGTGGCTTTGGTATCAATGGTGGAAGTCATTCGATTGACTGGGGTTTCTTGTTAAAGGTCTGCTGTAGCTGGGCTCTATTGTTTGTAGCTGCTGCTGTTTTCTCTGCAGATGTTTTCTCTTTTGGTGCATACTCAGCATCAATTTACTAAAAATATGTTAATATCAAGTGAATCAAGTCTGCCAAGTTGAAACATCTGATTCACAATTTCATTGCCTTTTTTGTAGAATTAAGGGAATGGTCACAATCATAGGTATTCAACCAATGTAGTGACAGTCCTCATTGCTCACAAATCATGCCTTGACGGATGCCAACAGTATGTATTTAGAATTATAAAAGAATTCTATTCTAATCTTAATTATTCAAAGATAATGGTGATGAGATAGATGAGTCTTAGAGCAAAGAAAGTAACTTGATTGAAATAGAGATGTGCAGATATGAATTCCACATAAAGTCACCTATGTGAGGAAAGTCTCTCCAAGTTGTAGCTGCAAGTTACAAAAGAACCATGAGCCTAATTCCTGTTACATCATCTTCCATTGAAGCATACTCTCTGCTATGAGAGAAATGCAGAACATTTTGTCTAACAGGATTCATTACACAGAATGTTAATTTTTGCAAAAAATGTACAACCTAAGCACAGAAAAAGTTATCTTCTGTCCAGGATGAATGTTGAATGTAAGCACATCTAACTTAATACATTTACCAAATTCAAGACTCTATTGTTAAGCTATTTTGCTAAATTAATTTTTGTTACTTTACAGTGAAATGATGTCTTTGCCATAGTAAACCAACCTCATATAGTCATAAAATTGCATAATGCTCTACAATCCTGGAGTCATGTTTCTGAGATGAATCCTCATTTGAGCAAGAAAACATCAACAATATGATGTCAAATATTTGTTTTGGACAGAACCATCCTCGTCATACTTTTTGGTGTAGAATTATGGAATAGGAATCACACACATAATGAGTTTAGATAAAAGATCAGCATGATGATGCTGATGATTACAAACAGCATAACTGTCAGATCCTGAGAGTCTGGCTGCATCATGAATGTCATGCTGATCAGCTACTAAGTAGTCTGGTTTAAAAGTTAAATACACTTCAGAGTTTTTAAAAATCATTATCTTGGAAGTGACAGTTCAAATGATGAGGAAGGTAAAGTATTGAAACATTTATTCATTATTATCTATCTTTTTAAATGTAATATAACACTGTTTTTGCATGTTTGTCACCACATGAGTTGCACTCACTGTCTTGAGAAAATTAAAAGAAATTGTAAGAGGTTGCGTGAACTTGGTTTGATTTTCTCTGAATCACAAGCTTCTGATGAAGCAAATGTAGAAAGTGTAATTGATGATGTGGTAATTGAGGAGGTTCCTCATGAGGTAGAACTAATTCACAATGAACTTTCTGTAATCACTGAACTCACTGAAATGGATAATAAAGATGATGATGTAGACAACCCTGTTAAATAAATTAATTAACTTAGTAAATTACCACAGAAACTACTGAAGCTAAATAATGTGGTAGACCAAAGTCATTTCAGTTGCCGCAACGCAGCAACACCGCAACTCGGCGGTAATGCATAAGCATTCTTCAGCCTGTGCTTGAAAGAAGGAAGCCGAGGTCCCAAACTTTACTAATAACATAAAAC